>PVIH01004129.1:17500-40624 GCA_004025045.1 Sigmodon hispidus
ACTATATTGTCTTAAGGCAACACTGAGCTTGAGTCTTAAAATTTTGTAGATCAGAAGTCTTATGGAATTAAAATTCAATGTGTTGGCAAGGCTGGTTTCCTCAGAGGGTTTTGGGGAGAATCCATTCTTTACTTCTTCCAACTTTAAGAGACTGCATGCATTCCTTGTCAGGTGGCCACATCACTCTAATCTCTGACTCCATCATTGCATCCCTTCCTCTGACTTACTCATTTTCCAACAAATGTCTAACAAGCCTTCTTGAACTCATACCACAGCCATCAAGAATTGTTTCCTCATCACCAGGTCTTTAACTCAATCACATAGAAGGGTCAGTCCCTGGTTCAATATAATGTTTGTGGGTTCTGAAAATCAGCACATGCACATATTGCAGGGGGCATTATGGAGTCTATCATACAATCTAGACTTCTGCTGGAGTTTGAATATCCCCTCAAAAGCATGCTTTGGGAATCTCATACAGTGTTGAGAGCTGAGGCCTCTATGCAAAGATGGGGTCCTGAGGGCTGAGTTTCAGGAGCAGATTAGCATTGATGCTGCTGGCATGAGTTGTCAATGGCAGAGCATCTGGCCCTTCTTCCTCCATGCCATGACACAGGAGACAAGGACAGAAGCTTCCTGTCTCACTAATGCCCACTGTGTCCTGCAGGGTGGTGCTCTCACCTCTCACTACTCTGTCCTTCACTTACTCTTTGAAAGACCCTCGGATGAGGACCTTCCCTCAGGAGGAGACCCCGAGTCCCAAAGACCGAGCCGAGCCACAGTTCAGATGCAACAGCAAGAGGCTTTATTGGGGCGAAGGTACCTCCGGGCGGCAGCAACTCGGGGAGCTAACTGGCGTGCCGAGGCTTTGTTCAGGGGCTTTTTATTGCATAGGGGAGAGCGGGAGGCCGGCTTACAGAAGCAAAGGCGTGGTTATAGGGAAAACAGGGGAATCATTGGCTCATTTAAACAACAGCTCTTACTTATTGGATGAGGGCCTAGTGGTGGGAAGGAACGGCGGGAAGAAACGGTCACTTGCTGGGAGGGGGATCTCTGGAGCAGCTGGCTTTGATTACAGACTTCCTGTGATATGTGGCCCTGGTCACATGCTCCTGGTTATCTGATGGTTCCTTAGCAACCCTTCTTCTATCTGCCTGCTTGTGCTTGTGCCGGGGCAGGGGGCCTTGGGCATGTCCGGGCAAGCCTGGACAAGTCTCAGGCAAGTTTTCCAGACCCGCTCCCATAAACGAAGAAAAAAAAAAGGGGGGGGGGTTAACACTCGGCCGGATACCTGAACTGAATGCCTGGGCCTAGCCCTAGAACTCAGAGTCTTTCAGTCTTCCCCACCCACTGGCTTTCAGTCATGTCCGGCCTTAGATCTGCATTTCTCTGCAGCTACTACCATCTATCTGTCTGTCTGTCTGTATGCTTTACAACCTTGCTTTGTCTTGTTTCCCTTGACTTTGTTTATTCTCCACTTATCTGTAATTCCTTGGGGGTATGCAGCTTTGCCACCTTCTGTAGCCAAGAGTGGAGCCCAGCACACGTAGGTGGCAGAGTGAATGGAAGGAAGATCTTTCCTGGTAGGTATCGGGAAGTCAGGGCCACATGCTGGTTCCTGCATCTATCATTTCTCTCATTCTCCCAAGAAGCCTTCAGTCAAGATCAGGGTTGAAGGTTTATATGCATATGCAGTCTAATTTCAATACAAGGCAGGTCCCAAGTGTCACCTGAAAAGTTCAAAATGCAACGATCCAGAGAGGGAAGAGTGTACGCTCTGCTGGTGGCTTTGGGTGACTGGAGTGGCTTCCTGGAGGAGTAAGCCCTTGACCATATCTAGATGCCTTTTCATTTATACCAAGCTTTGGTCCCTTTGTCCCCACCCAAACTCAAGCTGACATTCAATCCCTACTCTGAGGTATTGAGATACTGGACCAGGTAGGACTTCAAGAGGGTCTTATGGACATGAGTTAAAGATTATTTGAAGGGTCTGTTGTCCAAGCCATTATATCTCTGTCTTCTGAATGTGTCATTATACAGAATCTCTACTAGCAAGAAGACTGCTGCCAGATATAGCCCTAAACATTGAACTTCCAAGCTTCTAGAAGTCTAAGTAATATATTTATTCTCTAGATAAATTGTGTAGTCTCAGCTTTCAGTTAGAGTAGCAGAAAAACAGGCCAGACCCACTGTGAGCCTCAAGATTCATAGCTCAAGACAGTTCCAGTACCTAACAAGAAATACAACGAAGATAGAGGACTGTGGTGATCGAAAAGAGAATGGCCTCCATAGAGAGTGGCATGATTAGGAGGTGTGGCTTTGTTAGAGTTGGCGTGACCTGGTTGGAGGAAGTGTGCCACTATTAGAAGTAGGCTTTGAGGTCTTCTTTGCTGAAATTGTGCTCAGTGTGACATACAGCTGCTCCTGCTGTCTGTGGATCAAGATGTAGAACTCTCAGCTACCTCTCCAGCACCATGTCTGCCTGCATTCTTCCCACCATGACGATAATGAACTAAACCTTTTAATTGTAAGCCAGCACCAATGAAACATTTTCCTTTATAAGAGTTTCCATGGTCATGGTGTCTCTTCACAGCAATGGAAACCTAACTAGGACAGGGACACATAGCATTCCCTTGTCCTGAAGGCCTAATTGGCCAAATTACCACATCTGCTGAACAGAAGGCAGAGCCTTATAAGGTCAGAGCAGGCCCAGTGCCCACATGATGTTAACCCTGGAGTCAGTAGGGAGCTGGGCAGGAGATCAGAGCCTTCTCAGGGAGGGGCCAGTGGGAGCCGGGCCAGCAGTGTTGCCTAGAATCTGGGCCTTGGCTCTCTTGTGGGGGTTGAAAAGGTGTCATTCAAGAGGAAGGATGGAATAACAGCCTCATGCAGCCCTCAAAAGCAACCCTGTCTCTCTCTCCTAGTGGCCAAATCCCATGGGTTCACAATAGGATGGAGACATTGTAAAAAGACATCTGACTGGTGACCCCTGCTATCTCAGATCTGACCTTGTGTTCTTGTTTCAGACTTCAGAGTGGAGTCCTTATCCTGGCTGCTGGTTCAAATTTTCTTCTGCATTTGCTCCAAGCATCTTCAGAGACCCAGGCAAAACCCAGCCAAGTGGAGAGCTGGGTTTAGAACCATGTTTAGAGCCAGTCTCCTCCCTCTTGCTGATCTCCTGGCCTCACTGGTTTCATCATGGGTTTGAGCATGTGATGGAAATGGAGAATGATAAGCACAGAGCTTCTGTATAGAAGTGTTTCCAGATGACATCACCATCAGTGACCCAGGAGTGCTATCTCAGTGTCTGGCAGGGATCTGAGCTCTATGGTGCTGCAAAAATGCAAATTTAGTGACAGTCCAGGTAATGGATGTGACAGCCTGCAGCATGGGCCTGGTTTCTGGGCTGCTGACTGAGTCCAGATCTCTGCTTCGGGTGGCCTATGTAGTGTGGTGACCACAGTAAGTAGGGCTTGGCTCCAGCATGAAAGACCCTTGCTTGCTTTATTGCTTTCTCTGGGCCCAAGTGAGCATGCTGTCATCTTGTTGAAGTCAAAGATGGTGTCAGAGTCCAGGTCATATCCTGCCTTATGGCCACATTAGGTCTAAACCCTATTTTCTGGGCAAGAAGGTAGTGGCAATTTGCCTGTAACCTCCAGGTAGGCCCACCCCAGTTGGCTATGAGAATGAAGAAAGAATTTGGACCATTTTCCAGTCATCTGGTTTACATGATTTCTGTCCCTGCAGGACAGAAAAAAGGCCCTGAATGTCACCTTCTTACTCACTTTGCATGATAGAGAGTATGATGACCTTCTTCCCCTTTGCATATGGCAGGGTGAACCTTAGTATAAACTGTGACACCCCCCAAAAAAATTCCTTGTCATGTATTAACTCATGCTCCAGCTGTTGTGGACTGGTGACAAATGCAATATTTGAAGTGGCAGTGAATGACAGAAATGGGATGCAGCTGAGTCAGAGGAATGCAGGAAAGCAAGGAGGCCAGCCAGACCTTAGCAGAAGCTGACATATCTCAGTCTTAGACTGCATGACAGTCTGACAGTCTGGGCACAGGATCAGTGGCCTTTGGTTCAAGCCCGGCACCAGCTGCTATATAAACTCTATGCCAGTAGCTGAGTTTGAAGATTTTTTTCTTTTTTTAATTAAATTTTGAAATAAAAATTAGCTAAAATATCCAAAGAACAAAACAAAGATAGCAAAAGCTCATAGTGGGGGTCAATAGCCTCCCTCTATCCTTACACACACACACACACACACACACACACACACACACACACACACACACACACGGAGCCAGACTTCTGAGTTGCAATCTCAGTTCTGCTTCTTTCTGGATCCATATGGACAGTGGCAACCTCTTTGGGACACATCATCTGTATAAACATGGCAGCAGCAGAGGGTACATTTTCAGTGACAAGTGAGTGTAGGTTCGTGAGGTTTTCAGAAGGACCTTCCAGAGGAGAGGGAAATAAAATCAGCAGAATCCTCAAACCAGTCAGCCACCTATCCTTGTGCCCCCACCCCCCCCAGGCCTTCTTCTTCTAGCCAGGGTAAGTGGATGGGAATGGGATGGGTGAGGGTCAGTTGATCAAGGTGAGTTGCTCTTTTCCGTGAACATTTCAGCTATGTGGTTAGATCAACAAACCCCATGCCTCTTGTTCCAGAGAGGACCCTCCTCTGTTCATGGTTCCCAGGCCACATGTGTATGGCCTCCATTTCAGCAATGGCTCTTGCCAGGGAACCCACAGGTCTGTGTCTACTATTTCGGATGCTCAAAGCTTCCCTAGGCAGGGCACATATCCCTTGGGTCCTCACAGTGCTTGGCACATGGGAAGAACTCATTAAATGTTTGCTGGGTAAGAAAGACAGTAAACATTCCTCCTGCTGTGGTCCCGTGTGTCATCTCTCCCATTTACTTCATGGCCAGGCACACAGAAAGAGACAGCAACTTCATCTTTCGAGGCCCAAAGAGAATGAATAAGTATCAGAGCATCCATAAGCAGCTGGTCAGGGCACAGTGGCTCTGAATCCAGGACCACCTTTGAAGGCTTCCTGATCTCTGGCTCTCTATCATCACCCACCAGTGATGAGCAATTGAAAGCTTTTATTCCAGAGGTATAGAACCACACTCAGGTATTCAGGAACCCAGGTGTAGCCCCACGTGTCCAGAGCACAGGGTTTTTGAAGGCAAAAACCACATCCTGGAATCTTGCTTAGAAGCTACAGGGGGCCTTCACAGAAGCAGGCAGTTTAACAGAACCTAATAAACTAACTGGGACTCTTGACCTCAGGTTCCTAGAGTAGAGTTGGGTAATTTTCCATGAAATTCTCCATCAAGGAGATCAGATTTTAGTTAAACCCAAAATAGCCCCAGCAAGAATCCCAGATGGAGGAAACCTCACAGTTCATTCTAGAGCACCCCCCCCATTCCTTTTCCAGGCTTCTCTAGTCCCATTAGTGTGCGCTGTGAGGAGAAGACCATAGCACAGTATATGAACATACAGAAGGGGGTCAGGACTTAGATAAGTGGCCTGACTTGACTGAGACCCAGGCCATAGCCAGCTCTTAGCACAAGGCTGCCACTGAGGCGTGGCCCTTCAGATCTAGCCGCAGTGGTGTCAAGTGTCTGTCTCAAATCCCCAGGAGGAAGCAGGCAGTCTGTGCACCAGACATCCCAGTTCAAAGCCATTCTTGAGTCTCAGCCCACTCTGCTCCCCAGCCCTGACATGGCAGGCATTCCTGTGGTAGATGTTTCTTGGTAATGAGAAAGAAAACATGCAGAAAGAATTGTGTTCTCCCAGCAGCCCTCCATTTTGGCTGCATCAATATGTTAGATACTCGGTCCTTGCCTTGGATGCAGCCAATCTCAGTTTCTGGCACTTGAGCAGCAGCAGAGCTGAGTCGGCACCATCAGTTGTCTGAGGGAAAGGCTGCCATTGAACATGTGACAGGGACCTCAGGAGGGACTGCACTAACAGTGACTTGAAGTTGCCCATCACCTATCACGTTACAGTCACTTTCTCATCCATTATTCATTTGACCCCCACAGCTCCCTGGCTAGAACAACATATTACCCAGGATGAATACAGATTTTAAAATTCCTCAGGAAGTTCAGATGGGCTGTGACCCTAAAGACATGGCCCTGGTGTCAGCCCAGGGATCAAGGACAGCCCTAGATGGAGATTGTAGAGTTGACCTAAAAACCAGAAAGCAGCTTGGTGTAGAGCCAGCACCTCGGATTCTTTTCAGCCTTGTCTTCTGGACAAAGTGCAGCTCTCTGTAGACTTGTTTCCTTAGCTCCAGCAGGAGATTATGGGCTCCAATGTCTTACCCCAGTATTTGAAGACACTAAAGTCTAAATGTAATCCTACATGCTTATTGTATAACCAGTATTGAATCTCTTCAGGATAAAACTCCATCTCCTGTCCCTTCCATATCTGTACATGAGACAAAGTGTACCAAATGTCACTGCTGAAATTATCAAACTCAAGAACTTTTCCCCACCACTAAAAATCAGCAGAGAATGCCCACTTGAAACTACAACAAAATATATGTGTATATTATCAGGAAAAGATATTTGTTTTTGATTATGGTTTCGGAGGTTTTCAAGCCTTGGCGGCATATGTGCCAAAGGTGTGATGCTGTGAAAGAACATTGTAGATGGCATTACCTGTTGGGAGTACATGAGATTGGAATGTGAGGTCGAGCATGTGGGGTAGCCTCTGTTTATAACAATTTGTTCTGAATAACTAACTTGGATATGCCAAAGGGACATTAATTCAGGATATTGCTTCCCTGGCCCAATTACCTCCCACAAGGTCCTGCCTCTTAAACACCCACATTTCTCCCCTTGATGCACTATGATTCAGCTTCCAGCATATGAACTGTAGAAGGACAAAGCACACCAGGCCACCTTTAAAACTGGGTTTACAGAGCAAAAAGATGGCTCAGTGATTAAGAGCGCTGTGACACGAGCGTTTAATCCCAGCACTTGGGTGGATCTCTGAGTTTGAGATCCTGTCAGCCTGGTCTAGAGAGTAAGTTTCAGGATAGCCAGGGCTACACGAGAAACCCTTTCTCGAAAACAGAACAAAACAACACGAGCAGCAAAAGAATGCTTGGTGCTCTAGCACTGAGGCTCCAGGTGTGGTTCCTAGCCCTCACGTGGTGGCTCACAGCCACTAATAACTCTAACTCCTGGAGATCTTACACCCTCTCTGGTGCACATAAACTCACATATGCATACCATCTACACATAAAGAATCTTGTTTTGAAATGTTGATAACAACCTTAGATGTTAAAAACTTATACTTTTACAATTACTTATATGATTCTAATACATCCAAAAAGTTTTACGGAGATTAAGTAGTGCCCAGAGGACTCTTGGGACTCAACTTGCATGTACATTGTGACCTGTTGAGGTGTTTTCAGAAGGCGACAGTCTCTGTTTTCTTCTTGACATCAAAAGGAGGTTAGTAAGAGACCCTTCACTGATCAAGAGAGCACCAAGCCTGCAGCTGCCCTATTGGCAGTGTCTAACTCTGCTAAGGATAGCAGCCAGAGCTGGTGACCATATACATCAGTCTTAATGGCAGTGGAAATTGTATCTTGATCCACAAATTCCACTGGATGCAAAGTGACAGTTGTTCTAGCTCCACCAGCAGAACACAAGCTGGAAAACCTGGCCTGTTGTCATGTGTTTATCATCAGTGGAGATGAACTAAAGAGGGGAACACCTCCCCTTTTACTGGGCTTAAACATAGAAAAAAATGGATTCAACTTTACTTTTTAGATAACATTAGAAGAGGTTAAACTTCATGATGTTCTTCTTGTTGTCTGCTTGTTTTTGGTTTTGTTTTGTTTTGTTGGTTTTTCGAGAAAGGATTTCTCTGTGTAATAGCCCTGACTGTTCTGGAACTAGCTCTGTAGAGGAGGTTGTCCTTGAACTCACAGAGATCCCCCTGCCTCCCTGGTGCTGGGATTAAAGGTGTGCACCACCACTGCCCCGATCATGAGGTTTTATAAAGTGTATTATTAGCTATTTAAAACAAAAACAGACTTGACAGTATTATATTGTGAGAATGCTAGTCAGAGAATCCCTTCAAATAAAACAACAATTCCTGGAGCAAAAAACATTACATTTCTCGCTTTTGAGTTCAATAGTATTATTCTTTACATATAAGTGAATATTTTCAGTCTTCATTCTGGAACATTTTTTATCCTTGATGAAATTTTACCTAATGTATTTTGGTTATATATTAATGAAATCAGTGCAATAGTAAAGTTCATTATTTTATACCTTAAACAGTGGTAAAACAATTATTTTAATTGTGCTAAGAAAATTTTTAAATTTCTGTAAGAGATATTTGAAGTATAGATTGTAGAGGGAAAAATAGTTGGGGTTTTTGTTGTTGTTTTGGGAGTGTATGTGTGTGTATGTTTGGTTTCTTGAGACAGGGTTTCTCTGTGTAGATTTAGAGTCTTTCTCTGTAGAGCAGGATGGCCTCAAACTCATAGAGAACCCCCTACCCCTGCCTCCCAAGTACTGGACTTAAATGTGTGTGCTACCATGCCTAGCAGGGAAAAAATAGTTTTAATGACTTAATTTGTATAAATAATTTATATAATTTTTAGATTGTGGGGCAGTGGTGATATACTTCTTTAATCCCAGCACTTGGGAAGCAGAGGCAGGTGGATCTCTGAGTTCAAGGCTAGCCTGGTCTACAGAGTGAGTTCCAGGACAGCCAGGGCTACACGGGGAAATCCTGTTTCAACAAACAAACAAAAGGGGAATAAGAAGCATTAGCAGCTGCTGCTGCAAAAGAAGGAGGAGGAGGAGGAGGGGGAGGAGGAGGAGGAGAAAAAGAAGAAGAAGAAGAAAAAGAAAGAAGGCTATTGTGACTCCTGGAAACTAGAACACAAGTTATAGAAATCCTAGCAGCTGACTGAAAGGTGTGTATAGTTTGAAAGAATGAACAGAACGGAAAGAAAACAGAGCGATAAAAGCTGAGCCTGGGATTTCTGAATTACTCTATACTACTCAGTATCATGCTTACTTAGCAAAGCCATGGGTTGTACCCAAGACTTAGCTGAGTAGACAGTATCCCAGACCTGTATCCCAGTCAGTACTCAGAGGCAGGATGAGAAGTTCGAGATCACCCTCAAGTATATAGAAAGTTCTAGGTCAGAATGTGTCTCAAAAAATAAACAAACAAACAAAAATCAATCTTAATTAAAAAAAAAAAAAAGGAAGAAGAATGTCAGATGTGCTAGTACTCACCAGGAATCCCAGCATTCAAGAGGCAAAGGCAGGAGGATCTCTGAGTTTGAGGCCAGCCTGATCTACATAGTAAATTTCAGACGAGCCAGGGCTAAATACTGAGACCCTGTCTCTGAAAAAAAAATACATCTGCAATCCCAGCACCTAAAGGTGTAGAAAGAAGAATTAGGAATTAAGCTAGCCTGGGCTACTAGAGACCCTGTCTCACACTAACAATAACTTCAACAATAGAAATCCCAAACGAAAAAGTTTGTAGACTGGCAAGATGGCTCTGCAGACAGTCGAACAAGGCTGCGTGCTCAGTTTGATTCCTGGGATTCATGTAAAGGTGGAAGGAGAGAATCAGCTCCACACGTGTACCATGGTAAGCGTACCACCTCCGTTATACACACACAATAATAACAATGTTTTTAAATGAGCCCTTGGGTGGTATGAGGAGCCTTAAGGGTCTGAAATCAGAAGAAATATGGGCGCACAGGGTTTTGCCAAGGCAAACCCAGGGCTATGAAGCAGACACCATATCATACAGCAGCACAAATGACAGGAGCCCTCAGCCACAACCCATTCTCTCCCAGCTTGGTGAAATAAGGTTATTCAAAGCCCAGGAATGCAAGCACTCAGGTCATGGTGAGCCGAAGCCCATACATCCTCCACCCGATGCTCAGTCTATTACAGTTAATTTCTTTCAGGTGTTGGGTATAAAGGGCGCTGTATATAAACTCTGCACTTGCCTTGGATTCTTTCATCTACCAATCCATAAGTACTTCAGATTTTATGGAAGGACCTGTAGAGGCTAGTAAAGTTAACGACTCACCGAAGGTTACAGGAAAGGAAGCCGGAACATGGCAATCGTGTTGTTAGCCCTGACACCTTCCAAGCCAGGGTCTGGCCTTCTTTTTCTCTAGGAGTCACAAAGCAATAGATGAGACATTTTTATTTCTTTAGTCTTTCTGACTATTGGAAGGAAAAGAACATCTGAGCCAGTAAGTATTTTCTAAAAAGGTCAGTGATGTAAGAAAACGGTAGTGAGAGTGTTCTTCTCTGTTGGGTAGTATTTTCAGTGTGTCCCCACTACGGTTCTTTAAATCACAAATCCCTTAAGGTTCTCGTTTCTGAGGCCACCAGGGCCTTTCCTAACTCAGAATCTTAAGTTTGAAAGCACCAGAGCAGGAGGTGGCTGTGGCCTTAGATAGCCAGGCTCTCTCTATGTCCCTTAACACTGGCTTTGAGAACCCGGTGGCCACTACTGAATGCTTCGCTGTCTCATACTAACAAATCCCTCCACGTTGTGTACTGGAAATGAGGTCCTCACAAACTCTTTCAGCTTGCGAGTTTCCTGAGACAGAGAATATTAATTTTGTTGACAAATTTCTTTGTCCCAAGGGCCCAAATCTTAATGCTTTGTGCAAACCTGCATGCAATAAGTGGTTCTCTAGCTTGCCTTGTGCCCTTAATCAGACTTGTCATGAGTTGCTCTGGTATTGTTTTAACACAGCCTCATAGCCTGGGCACCAGAGTACCCTTTTGGAGTGAGCCATGCTGTATTTGTGTATATATATATTTTTAAAAGTGGTCATCGCCCTTCTCACTGTGGTCGCCATCATTTTTCAACGAAGGTGTTGCCATAGAGATGTTGTCCGATTCATCTCTATTGATTGTTCCCTTGAAAGGGGCCTTGAATAGCCTCTGAGGTAGGTAAATGTATGCAGTGACATTGAGCGGATGATTCTATTCTGAAAAATTCCGGCACCATTTGTTTTGTGCTTGTCTGAGGGCTGGGACACGGTGTTGGGTTTTGTTGCACGTCCTCCCCTCACAGGCCCGGAGTTAATGCAAGCCTTGTTTGGAGCCACTGAAGCAGAAATTCCTCTGCTGCCAAGGACAAAAGCTTCACAGGCCACCTCAGAGGCTGCTTAGGGGAAGGCCGCGTCTCCGGGGCTCCCAAAGGAAATGGGAGATAACTGGGAACCGCGCCCTCGATGGCACCTAGCCTTCACTGGCTGCCCGGGTGCTTCTGGCCTGTGGGATGCCCTTTGGTGAGGCGCTGGCTTTACCCATCAAAAGTCTTCCCCTGTTTGCCTTTCTTCAGCCTGCTGAAAGAAATCCCCTGAAGATGTAGTGCTCTTCTGTGTGGTGAGAAGGGAATTCACACAGTTCTCTGCCCTATCTTCCTGAGGGGTGGAGAGAGAGCAGGTAACTCGGCAAAGCAATTCTGGTTTCTTTGCTTCAGCCCCTGTACAGGAACCAAGTGGCACTCAGTCTAGGAGGCAGGGGTATGGGAAAGGATTTCAGGGCACTGGGTCAGTGTCCCAGGCTTGGAAAGCTGTAATGCATGAATTTTACTGAGCCCGTGAATGAATGAATGTTTTAAGCCAAGCACTGTTCTGGAAGTTTCCAGAAATATATTTTCTATTTATTCTCCAATAAACGACACAGGAATTGTTAACCTTTTCTTATTTTAAAACAAAAGTATAAAGTGATTTGCCCCAGGGTACAGAGCTGCTGGATTTGAATCTGGCTCTAGTGCTCTTTCCCAAGCTGTTTCTGCACTGCCCCATGGCTTTGCATTTAGCCTCAGCTCATGGAAGGGTCGACTTGGCTACCTGCAGGCCCTGGTCCCAAGGTGGGGGAAACCTAATTTTTCTAGCATTCCTTGCCCTTACCAGCCAACCCCTGTCAGGTTTTGGGAGCATCTTCAAAGGAACCTCATGCTTTCCTGGGTTTCAGGATTAAGTCCTAGGCAGTTTCTGCAGGAGAGGTTCTGGGCCCCAGATTCTTACTCTCTCTTAAGCTACTACACACATGCATCCTGTCCCTGGAGGCTGGGAGGTATCGAGGACTGGCTCTGTCTCCACATTGCAGGGCTTTAGGGTGAGGCTGGGACACAGAACTCACAATACCCACCTATTTCTACGTTTGCTCACTCATCCATTCATTTGTATACTCAGTACTTGTGTTGCTGAGTGAGGCATGAGCCAGGCACAGGCATCTAACACAAAGGCTGCAGATGTGCCTTAAGTATAGCTTCGTGAGCCCTGAAATGTAAAATAACCAGATATAACCGCTGACATTTGTCCTTCCTGGCTTACAGAAAAGTTTTCCATCTCGATCCAATCTTCACAATAAACCACGGGGGAGGCATTACTGCTGAATCTAGCTCACAGGAAAGTGACACTCTGAGTTGTCCAGAGTAAGATGGTGTGGCAAAAGTTCATCATGGTTCTTTGATTCCAAACTTTGCAAGGAGAAATGTCTCAGAATCCTCTTCTTGTCTTCTGGCATCCCTGGCCAACAAAACCAGCTGAGTCTCCTCACTCTGGTTCTTTCAGCTGGCTGGGATGTAGCAGCATTTCCCATTTCTCTGGGAAGGGCTGTCTGTTCTCAGAAGAGATGATAAGCACATGATGAGAGTCTCACCATTGCAGACTAAATTGGTGATTTCCAATTTTGATTGTATATCAGGAATTTGGACCCAACCAAAAGGTTTCAACCATTGATCTGGGATGAAACTTTTGAACTAGGGTGTCCATCAGCTCAATCTAAGCTCATTGGGGGCCTATTCTGCAAATGTCTACTGGCTGCTATTTTTGGAAAGGGAAATGAGTGTTTGAGCCATGTTGCTGGCCAGGGCTCCTATGGGACAGTTGGTTAGATACCAAAAGCTAGTACATAACTAGCAATGTTCATGGATGTAGGTCTAGTGACTCAGATTAAAGGTTTCTTTAGTAGCCCAGGAGATTGCTGCAGAGTATTAAAATGCAGTGTCACTGCTAGCATATGTAATACTAATACAAATAATGGCCATGTGCCCAGGAATAGAGGTTCAAGGTCAGTTAAGACAGACCCTTTCATCCATGAAGTTCACAGTCTGGAAGGACATAATACACACTGCCTGGAGAACAAGGCAGCCACCCCTACCAGCATAGAGTCTACCTGGCTGAGTTTTGAAGGACCAGTTAGCTTTTTTTCTGGGCTCAGTTATGGTAGGAAAGTCAAAGGCAGGCATGCTGTGGAAGAAGAGTAAGACACCCAGTGTGCATCAGGGAGCCTGATGAGAGATGAGGTTAATGGCAGAAGACTGCAGAGATGTGCTTTGTTCTAGAGGCCAGAAGAGATGAGGAAAGATGCCAAACAGGAAGTCCTAAAGACTATCTTGGGAAAGCATTATAAACAGGTCTGCGAAATGCACTGGGTTTGCAGGTCTACTGAGGGATAGTGCACTGACAGAGACCAAGGATAGCTAATAGGTTTTCTGTACTCTGATAATAGATTTCCCTGTCAATGCAGTAGGCCAGATCAAGCTGAACTGAAAAGGTAAAAAAACAAATTTATTTGGAGCAAAGCAACACCTGGGTGAGTCCTCCAGCACCCAGAGATTGAGGTGGGAGAAGAGGCAGAAGTCACATGGCTGAACTAAAGCAGGGCACTTGTGTACCCTGTAGTTGAGGGGTGATGACATGTCCGTCACAAGCTGAGTTTGATCCCAGTTATAATATTTTGGGTGGAGACTTGGCTCACTGTGGCAGTTTCAGAGGAGAAGCCATTGCAGCCACCAAGAATGTAGAACTGGGCTTTTTGGTGGTTTTTCTTTGCTGGAGATTCTCTGAGAGGTGGGGTTTTGGAGAGAGAGGAATGAGGCCTTAGCAGGAGTGAGCTGGAAATTATAGGCAAATGTGGGGTATAGGAGCACTGGTTCAAATCTAGCTACTTTCTGTTGGCATGGGATAATGTGGGGAGCAGAAGTTGGGAGTCAGTGGATTCACACTCAGCAGGAGTATGGATGAAGAAGCATTCAGTTAACTGCCACCCTTGAGACCTCAGGAATTTGTTCCTGGAGGAAGCAAAGAAGACACATTTCTAGGAGAAAAAAATATTATCACTAGCCCCATGAAAGGGGCTAGCCATAGGAAGAGTGAAGACTGCCTGAAAGAATGTAAGGGAGATGTGCCTTGGTTGTGTTGATAAAGTTCTGCAGACTTGATAGTTTGCACCAGGCCAGATACCTCGATACGGTAGCTGAACTCTTTCTCCAGAAACATGCAAGTATGTGCAAAACAGCTGGAATAGATTTACAACTGGATGTCATAGCAAAGGTTATGGCTTTGGGTTGAAAAGCATGAGCATTTTTTTATGTCTAGAGAGCCTAATATATATTTTAGCCCAATGAAACACATTTTAAAGTCTGTACTTTGAAGACAACCACAGGAAATCTAAAATGTTGAGCTTGTGACTGAACACTAAAAGGTCAGTGCTCTCTCAGTTTATCAGAAGTTCATTTATCAATGCTAAAACTGAACCTCTGAAATTCCAGCATAATAATAGCATAGAAAGGAGATGAAAGTCCAAATATCTCTGCATACCTTAAATCATTTGCTTACACATTTACAACTTGCATTTATGTATCTTAAACCATCTTCTGTGTTCCTTTAGTGGAAAGTTATATCTGAAACCTATTTATGCTTGACTCTGAAGCCTATGAACAAGACAAATCTGTCTGTATTTTTTTAAACAAAAAACTTAACTAATGAGCCACCAAAGTGGTTGAAGACTTGGAGGAGGGTGGGGTGGGGAGGTGTGTGCTGTTAAACTGGCCAAACCAGTAGATTCAGCCACTGTGAAAAAAACTCCAAAGTGGTCTGCTGTAGAACGCAGGTAATTATTTTTGGAATGTTCAATGGAAATCAATGAGCAGAGAAAACAGAAAGTGATGGAGATCGGTAGGATGTAGTAGAGAATGCGGGTATTGGCCTTTACGATGGGAGTGTCATCATATGTCACAAAAACACCAAGAACCAGAGCTGTAAAGAGCAGAGAAGCACAGGGACATGACGGCCAGAGTCATCCCTAGTGGATCTTCATAAGCTAGAAAGGAGACATGTCTTTGCAGGCAGTGTGTGTGCTCTGCATTGAAATACTGGTCATCTGGACAGATCACACACTGCTCCATATCTGCAGAAAAACATTAAAAACAAACTTTCATAAAATTTCATTGTTATTTTTTCAAAGAAGTCATACTTTCTATCCTTGTATATTCTTATTCAAGGTCCCTTCCCCCTCCCACCACATCAAGTCATTCTTTCTTCTCCACAACTCCCCATCCCCTCCCTGGGCAGGCAGCAGACAGTCCCATGGTCTCACTGACCCAATATTGCTTAGTTCAGTCTCCACTCCTGGCAGATCCAGCTTTGAAATAAATAAATAAATAAATAAATAAATAAATAAATAAATAAATAAAAAGAAAAAAGAAAACCTGAAAAAAAAAGAAAGAAAATGAATGCTGTTCATGAGGCAAGGAAAAGAAAAGACTACCAAGAAGTGAGCCCCGACTTGAGGATCCATCTGACAATTTCTACTTATGTAGGAGGGAATATTGGGAATTTAGTTTCCTTATGCTGTTGCTATTCATTGCTCTTGTTTGTGAGAAACAAAGAGAAAGTCATCTCATTCAGACTTTAGACGTCACATTTTCTACTGACTTGTAAAGGACTTACGGAGTTCCTATGGATTTGTGTACACAAGGCAGTTTAGTGTTTTTCTAGGCCTTTTGGCATGCATTTGAACAAAACAACTCCATTTTTAATGATTTTTAGAAATTGTGTGTGGTTTGTATGTATTGCAGTATGATACATGCTATATGTGTGCACATGTGTGGAAAGGTGTGCACGCCTATGTGTACATGGGTAGAAGTCAGAGCTTGATGTTGGGCATCCTTCTGTATTACTCTCCACCTTTTATTTTTGAGACAGAATCTCTTACTCAACCTGGAGCTCATCATTCAAAAAAATTTCATTGTTACATACTTAATATTTAGTATCTTTATTATTAAAAGGAAATATCAGTAACTATGTTCAGGAACAATTTTCTTCCTTGCTGCTATAGGGAGCAGTCAGGTCAGGCAATCCATTCCTGGTGATGGAGCACACCACCTTCCTGATAAAGGGAGCTGAGATGTTAGTTATTCTTGTTATCTTCTTTATCAACTTTCATATTGATAAATGTTTTTAAAATGAAAAAAAAGTTACTTGTATTCTCTGGGCATATAGTCTTCAAATATCAGATATGAGAAGGATAAATTTTAGGTGAGTAAGCAGAAGAAGTAGATTCAAATCTATTAATAAATGACAGAGACTTACTGAATTACCTAGACAGCTATGCCAGGTTCCTCCGTGATTGTTGGGGACAGAGGTCCCAAGATAACATCAGTCTTCATCTTCAGCCCAGAAGATCTGACAGACTTTCCTGTGGAGTAGGAACTTGGGGAAGGCAGCCTACCTTGTCTAAACAAAGCATGGAAATCAATTCCCTGCTGTCCTGCTTGTCCACGGTCTGAACAGGGTCTTGGCAGCAGTTGGGTTGAAAGGCAGTTTTTTCCTGCTCATGACTGAATTTGTTACACTTAAAGCAAGCTCCAGGTGGAAGCTTCTGTGCCCTTCCATTTTCTTTGGAGGAGATGGGGTACTGCCAAGAGCTGGCACGTCTCTCTATCATGAAAAGCTTTTTTATTAAGAATTTTAAATGCCACAATTTCAGATCTCTGAATCATTTGAGGATCATTATCTGTTAGGTATAGACATTATCTGTTAGGATAAAGTAGACAAATTGTTTCTAGTTACTTCTTTTAGATTTAACTTTAAAAACATATGTATGTGTATATAAATATAAATATGCTAAAATGAACTTATCAAAGAAGTTGATTCTTTATGAGGTGACTGATGGCTAAACTTGTATGTCTTGTAAGATTAAGATTTTATATTAATGTTAAATTTATGTTATATTTATGTTAAATTTAACCTTAAGAAATAACAATTTCTAAATTGAAGCTCTTTTAATGTCAAGATAAAACTTTTAACTCATAAATACAGTCCACAAAAAGACTAAAATCTTTCCTGATCCTTTTATGGAACACAACAGTTTTCCATAAACTAAGTATGACTTAGTTTACCAAACTAGCTACAGCTTAACAATGTTGGTAAAAGCATGGAGGTCAGACATACATTCCTAAATCAGTCTTTGTTAGCCGGAATAGACCTTAGGATAGATGCTGTGCCAGACTGCTTAGGTCACTATCTTGCTGCACCATAAAATAAGAATACTCCAGTCTCTGGTGTCAGCTGTGGTCCTAAGTTTTTATTTCAAGAATGAAGACACAGAGTGCAACCATAATTTGTAGAAGGCAAAACCAGATTTCAACAGTATAAACAATTTGGTGTCTTTAAAGTCAACACCAAGTAGATTACTATTAAATTACAAAATCTGGCTGCCAGCAAGCTACATTCCTGTACATAAATGCATGGAGGTGCAGCTTTAATACCTCATTAAACCAGCATTGTTTTAAATCCTATCTTTCATAAACCTCTTCAGGACTTGACAGGAATTATCATATAGAAATCCATCTCAATCCAAAATAGCTTAGAGACCTAGTGTCTTTTTGGCCGGATACTCCATGTGATCACCCTTAGTCAAGATGGTGGTGAAGTCACATGACATTCTTCTTCTCCAGCTTTAGTCAGAATGGTGGCTGCCCATGTGGCTGTACTTATTAAGATTATGGCAAACCACATGCTATTTCTCAGAATAGTTACAAATGGGAGTTACAAGTTTTAAGTTAACATTTTGTTACAGATTTTTAACCCTACCCAATCCCCCTAGCTGTTTTTTAAATAGAGTAGCATAAAATAACTTTAATATTATTTATACCTAAATGACATATGAATCTCTGCCATTACATCAGATTCAGTGGCAAAAAATTCCCAGAGGCCAATTCTGAGTCCAGGCAGCTAGTTGCAACTGTTAACAACTGAGCTATTAACAAGACACAGTGGACATAGTAAACTGTGACATCTATGATCACATCAGTGCAGTGGCCATACACATCTATACATTTAACTGAGCCTGATGTAATTTTGTGCTGCTCCCACATCCACAAGAAAACATACAGACACAGATCAATATACATATCCATATAAAATAGACACAACTTTTCTAACAATAAGGCAAACAAAGCTTCCCTTGGGAAACAGATTTTCTTACAAATGATACAGATTTTAAACCATGTTAAATGAGCAACTTACAAGTCCTGAAATAAGAGTTTACAGTATAATTTTTTAAAGATTTAGCTATTTATTATGTACACAGTGTACAGAAGAGGTGCCAAATGTTATCATAGATGGTTATGAGCCACACTGTGATTGCTGGGAATTGAACTCAGGACGCAGTATAATCTTAAGATATAAAGCAGCATGCAAAGAAATCATAGAAATAAAAGATTTTTAGGAGTGAGGAAGCAGAGCCTTAGATGTAGGGGACTTTGGAAGTGTAGCAGAGCAAGTTCAGGTAGAAGGTGTTGAGGATCACTTCTTCACAGCAGTAGAAGATAACACTTTCTGAAAATTTGGAAATCAAGTTTGTCAATTTTGGCCATTGATTTGTACTAGGGCTAAGCTGATAAAATAAATCTGAATCCTTGGAGGAAGAAAGAGAAGATATCAAAGCAGAACACTGGGGGAGGGGCGGTCAAGCTGGCTGCAAGGCAAGAGAAATCCGGCAGGGGGAAGAGAAGGGAGGTGTCCACATGGGTCAACAGATCAAAAGAGCCAGAGCCACGTGGGATACAGTGGCCCAGAACTTAAGCTGTGGATCTCCCAGGCTTCTGGGACAGGAGACAGAGCAGGAAGGGGATGTCCACATAGATGCAGGAGGCTATAGGATCTAGGCAAGCATACACGTGCCCTTGTGGACGGTAATGCAAGACAGAGGAAGCGTCAGCTGAAGAATCAGACTATAGAATTTGGAATCAGCTCTTTCTCTTGGATCAGACGATCACAGCCATGGCCAAGATTAAGGCTTGGGACCTATGCGGCAAGAAGAAGAAGGAGCTGCTGAAGCAACTGGACTATCTGATGGTGGAGCTGTCTCAGCTTCATGTCGCCAAGGTGACAGGTGGTGCCACGTCCAAGCTCTCCAAGATACGAGTGTCCGCAAATTCATCGCACATGTACTCACTGTCATTAACCAGACCCAAAAAGAACACCTCAGGAAATTCTACAAGGGCAAGAAGTCCAAGCCTCTGGACCTGCGACCCAAGAAGACTAGAGCTATGCACTGCCAACTCACCAAGCTTGAAGAGAAGTTGAAGACAAAGAAGCAGCAGCGGAAGGAGAAGCTGTACCTGCTGCACAAGTATGCAGTCAAGGCCTGATGGAGAGGCAATAAAATGCAAGACTGGCTAAAAAAAAAATTGGAATCAAACTTAGAGACAAATGAGCCAGAAGTACCCTATTGAGGGTGAAATTAGTAGATGATATAAGGAAGAACAGACGTGTACTGGATATGAAACAGTTGGCCTCTCCAGTTCTTCAGTTTAGGGTAGAAGAACAGACAGAAACAACCAGACAGAGTGGATTTGTTTCAGGCAGGTAGAATCATGGGCAGACCAAATGCCAGGAGGGCCTATGAGTAAAAAAAGCAAAGTGAGTACCTTTCAGTGTGCTCTGCCATTGTATGCCACTAAGAGAACAACACAGCACCAACCCCCGAGTTAGTGCAAGAGGCTTGCTATGGAATGTGGAGAGTGAAAGTGAAGGGCCATCTCAGAGTGGAGACCTGAGAGAGGCAGGCAGACAACAAACAGCAGGGAAAGGGGTGAGCTGGGAGTGCAGAACTCAAAAACCCTGGATGAGGCAACTCAAATTATTTATAAGGTGTGAGACAGCCCCAACATGGATAAATTTTGTAGTAGACACCTCAAGGGTGACTGAGGATTAGGTTCAGACCCCAGGGATTGATTGCTCATTTCTAAGCCTATGTCAGAGACTAAAGACTAGGGTGAGGAGTCCCCCAGGATAGCCTGGAGTTGAGTAGTGGAGGGTGAGGGGTGATGTTGGGATCATGTTTGATCTGGCATGATATAACAATGATATATATGTATAATATATGTATAATTATATATAAATAAATTATATGTAATTTATCCAGTTAGCTGGTGGATGTCTATGAATAGAGAGGCCTCATGACCCATGGACACAGGAGACTCAGTGGTAGACCTCAGTGGGCAGGAGACACTTAGATTGCTTCTACATTGAAGAACTTTATTATTATTATAACAGAGAGAGAGGGAAAGGAGAGAGAAAGGGGAGAGAAAGAAAAAAGGAAAGAGACAGAGAGAGAGCCACCCAGGAGGGAAGAAGCAAGAGAGAGAGTTGGCAGTGGAAATTCTTCTTAAATGGGGCTTGACATCAGAACTCTGAGCAGGATGTGGCTTCAGCAGAACAGAATGCCAACAAGTGAGGCAGCCTTTGGGTAGGTCATCTCCTTCACAAAAGTCCTCCAGAACAAAGCCGGTCTTTGCTCTGGAAACAGGTCAGGCTTGCCCTGACATGGCTGTGGCTTACCAGGAGATCTGAAGGTCTTGACTCAGAGGAAATCTTGACCTGGAAGAGACACCTGGTATCTCCATCGGTGGTGGCTTGAAAGTGAGTAACTTACCCCAAGTTAAAAGTTGATCCCATCTGCCAGAGAGGAAGACAGAGGGAGAGGCTGGCCACATGGTCAGAGACCAGGTTCATTGGCAGGAAGGCTCAACTCCTTCTGCGTTTCAGCACCAAGATAATAGGTTTTCTGTCCCCGGATAATAGGTTTCCCCACCAGCACAGTAGGCCAGAACAAGCCAAATTGAAAAAGTAAAAAGAACAGGTTTATTTTGAGCAAAACAACTCCCAGGTGAGGCCTCCAGCCCTAGACATTGAGGTGGGAGAAGAGGCAGAAGTCACATGGCTGAACTAAAGCAGGGCCCTTGTGTACCCTGTAGTCAGAGTAGGGGGTGGATGGGGTGGGGTGACATGTCCGCCACAAGCTGGGTTTTTGTCCAGTTAGAACACTTGGGGTGGAGACTTGGATCACTGTGGCAACTTCAGACGAGAATGTAGAACTGGGCTTTTGGGTGGTTCTTCTTTGTTGGAGATTCTCTGAGAGGTCAGGATTTGGAGAGAGAGGAATGGGGCTGTGTGGGTGATTCAGGCCCATGAATCCCACCACAGGGCTTTCGTAGAGATAAGCTAGAAGTTGCAGGGAACAATGGCTGTTGCAGAGCTAGTGTAGATGTTGTAGGCTGGAGTTGGGAAAGGAAAGCTGAGCCTCAGGATGGAGAAAAGGGATTTCTTTTATCATGCACAAGAGGCCAGCACAGTCCGGCACCTGCTAGCTGAAAACTGACTTGTTAACTGGACAAGATTCCCCCCACAGCTTCCCACAGAAAGCTCTAAGAAGACCCTCTTTCCCAGAACTCCTGAGCCTTGCACCAACAACCCCAATCAACATTTGAACACCCTGGGAGTGCCTTAAATGTGTGGGACCTTAAAGTTAGAGCCTTTTGTGATTGACCAAAGGCCCTGCGTGCCCTAAGCCTGAGAGTGTTAGGGAAACAAAGGGGAGCCAGTTAAAGCAGGTTCTCCAAGTCCCTCGGGGTAGGAAGAAAGGTTCAAAGCCCGTTTCTGATGATTAGATACAACAGAGGGAAGCTTTAAATCATCTGGGTATGTTTATACCTCTAAAACTACGACCTACAGAATCACACTGGGCTCAACACACAGGGAGATTGTCATCTAATTTATTGGCTTCCATTCATCTAAAGATACCTAGAGGCATCCTGGAAGGCTGGATGGCTCTCTGGTTTCTGGAGCACTCATCTGCCTCTTCAATCAAAGCCCAGAGGAGGTTTGAGGATCCTAGAAGATTATATTGACCATTCGTTTTATTTGTTTCCTTGCCTACTTGTTTGTCTTTACATTTTAAATTATACTTATTTATTTATTAAGTTAGGGGCAGTGACCGCCAGCATATGTATGAAGCTCAGAGAACACTTGGCAGGAGTCAGTTCCCTTTCTATAATGTAGGTGTCAGGGATCACACTCAGGTGAGGTTTGGTGGCAAGTATCTTTACTTGCTGAGTTCTCCTACTGGCTCCATACTTCTTTTGTTTGTGTTTGTTTTTGTTTTGTTTGGGACAGGGTTTTACTGTGTAGCTCTGGCTGTTTTGAACTTGCTCTGAAGACCAGGATGCCCTTGAACTCAGAGATCCACCTGCCTCTGCCTCCTGAGTGCTACGACTAAAATTGTTTACCATCATGTCCAGCTGGCCCCATGATTCTTCTTTTTTAAATTTTATTTTTTATTTTATTTTATGCACATTGGTGTTTTGCCTGCATGTATATCTGTGTGAAGGTGCCAGACCTCCTGGAACCAGAGTTACAGCAGTTGTTAGCCATCATGTGGGTGCTTGGAATTGAACCTAGGTCCTTGGAGGAGGAGCCAGTGCTCTTATCAGCCATCTCTCTAGCCCCAGCCCCATAATTTTTAACCAACATTTCACTTTATATTCAGCACTTATGAAGGGCACTAGAGCTGGCATAGAACCTGGCATGTTTAAGACTTCCAACTAAGAATTGCAGAACTCTACCCAGCTTTCCAAACTGTGAATGTATAAGTACATGCCCTTAAAAGAGAGGAAAGGAGTCAGGCACTGGTGGTGGTGCACTTTTTTAATCCCAGCACTTGGGAGGCAGAGGTAGGTGGATCTCAGTGAGTTTGAGGCCAGCTTGTTCTACAAATCGAGTTCCAGGACAGCCAGGACTGTTAACACAGAGAAACCCTGTCTCAATAAATAAATAGATAGATAGATAGATAGATAGATAGATAGATAGATAGATAGATATTAAAAGGGGAGGGGTGCACTCGATAGATACAGGCTTGTCTTCAGTCATCTCTGGTGGACTCAAATAAGACTGAGTCTCCTCATCTCATACAGCTCTGCTTTGCTAGATCAGACAAAAATC
>PVIH01004129.1:40724-98762 GCA_004025045.1 Sigmodon hispidus
CCCGCAAGACTGCTTTGCAAAAAGCATTTGGAACAAATTGTGCCATTTGAGAGAGACAGAGAGAGAACAGAAGCCGTCAAGCTGTAATTGCCCTGCTAATTAATGGTTGATCATCTCTCCTTTTATGATTCTTGACCCCAGAAGGAAAATTTATTAGTACTTTTAGGTTTTGCACAGTCGTGCTAAATGAGGCGTGTAATGCCCTAATTTAGTGCCTTGTTAGCATAAACAGGGCCTCCCCAGCCTGCTCAGTCCCCACCAGAAAGCTTTCTCCACAGCTGTGGGGAACTTACCTAGGCCAGGCACACAGTATTTGGCTTCCATGCCAGAGAGACCACAGCCAGGATAGAGCCTGCTCCATTCTGCTGGGGGCGGGTAGTAGGGGATAGAGTTTGGATCTGCCACTTATTTTCATGAGAATATTTAAAGTTCCAAGCCTGAATAACTGCTTTATCCCAGGCTCCCCCACACTGTCAGTTTTCAGAAGGCTGGGTGTGTGTGGCTTTTTCCCGGTAGTCTGAGTTTCACCCCCTTAAAACCACAATTTGAACCCTGAGAGGGCATTTTTGTTTGTAAAGAGAATGGGCAGTCGGTGCCCTGCCTGAGTCGGATTGTGCTAAATACAAGCATCTAGACTGGACTTTCATCTGGTGGAGATGCCAGCTAGGAAAATGCTGGTGTTGGCTGTGTGGAAGTGTGACAGCCTGCCAAACATGCCTCCAGGCAGTGTAATTCAGGGTCCTGGGTTGAAGAGAGGCAGTGAAGTGTGGAGAGGCTTGCTGGGCAGGTAGCCACCCACACTTCAGCTTTGATTTCACTGCCAGCTCACCTCGGAATTACAGAGAGCCTCCTGCCCCTTGTGGACTTTGGTCTTCCCATCTGTTAAAGGGTCCATAAATTTTGTGTAGGGTCCTCCAGGTTTTGGCATCCCATCATTCAACTGGTGTGTTAAGTGTGAGAGGCAGGCAGGATGGCATGGCCACAGCAAGGCCCAACACCAGCGTTCTGTAGAGGGTGCACACCATCTGCCAATTCTAATTATAGAAATATCACCCAGAGACACTTGGAAAAAGTGCTTGGAAGCAGAGTTATTGAAATCACAAGGGGCTGGTGAAATGAAATACAGTGATTTATATGTTAGGACTCTAGGAGCATCTTAACAGTAGCAGAGTAGAATACTGTAGTCCTAGAGAAAGGTTCACATACTGGCTGTGCAAAAGTCCAGGATCTCTAAGCAAGAACTTTCACATAATAGCTTTGAAAAAAAAAAAAAGCCAAAGTAAATATGCTTAAGTAAAGATATTGAGAACTATAGATATATTTTTGGATAGTGGGGGTTTAGAATGTTTTCACCATCATTAACTTTCTCTCTGTTTCTTTCTTTTTTGTTTTTCAAGACAGGATTTCTCTGTGTATCTTTGGAGCTTGTCCTAGAACTTACTCTGTAGATCAGACTGGCCTTGAACTCATAGAGATCACTTATCTCTGTCTCCCAAGTGCTGGGATTAAAGGCATGTACCACTGCCCGGCTCTTTTTCTTTTTTTCAATATTTACTTAAAATGATTGTCTATTACTCAGAGAATCAGAAAAAAAATACAGAAAAATAAAATTTATGTATTGATCCATAAAATGTATTTTTTCCTTCATGTCTCATTTCTCACACATGTGAAGTAAAAACTAACAATAACCTGAAAAGGTTAATTAATTAATTAACTGGCTTATTAATATAATCATTTATTTGTTATTGGTTCTTGTAAAAAATATCCACTGGATGGACCAGGACAGGCTAGCATCCACGTACCTGTGAAGGACTTAACTTTGTTATGAAGATATAAATGTGAGAAGGTCTTCACAGAAAGAAAACACTCGGCTTACTGGCTGTGGTCCTGCTGATCCTAGAATCTCAGTCTCACACAGGCCTTCATGATGACATCATGTAGACGGGAACTTGCTATGGTCTGAGCACTGACCACGTCATAGCCAGGACCAGAGCTCTACCCTGCTGCCACCCATGTACCAAAGCCGAAAGGACTCCTGTGTCCACACAACGGTGGGGCAATAGCAGGTTGTTTTTGTTTTCAGGGGCTCCCCAGGTGTGACCTTCTCAGGACCCTCTCAGCATCAGTCCTGAGCTCTGGATGAGTCCTTTCTAGAAACGAACAAGCACCAGCTCTGCATCCCCACAATGGGTGTGTATGATCAGGAGCTGGAGTGGACACAGCTCTGCTGCCTCTGGGAATACCAGGGTTCTGTGTCTAAACACAGTGACAGTGAAAAGTTTATCTCTCCATAGTATGTTGCTCTTCTTGGTTAACTGACCTTTGGGAAGGGGAGTCAGGACTTCAAAAGCCAAAATATTAGATTATGCAGAATAATTTACAAGTCACTTGGAAACTCACTGATGAACTCTAAGAAATCTCTCTGCACTGGAAACCTTAGGAGAGAAGAGAAGAGTGGCAGAACGCTGCTGTAGTCAGAAGTTTCTGTCCCAATCACCCAGCAACCACTTCCCAAATAATTGTCTTGAAGGCTTAATGTTATAGTAAATGCTAGGCTGGTAGCTCAGGCTTATTACTGACTAGCTCTTACACTTACATTAATCCATAGTTCTTATCTTTGTTTAGCCACATGACTTAGCACCAGCATTCTCATCTTGCTTCCTCTGAGTCTGGCTGGCAACTGCTTTTCTGGCTTTCTCTTCCCAGAATTCTCCTACTCTGGTTGTCCTACCTATGCTTCCTGCCGGGTTACTGGCCAATCAGCGTTTTGTGAAACCAGTTTGAGTGACAAATCTTAACACTGCACAAGAGCAATATCCCACAGCATGTTGCAGGAGCTGTACGTGCTCTCTACGGCTCAGAACTCCATCCCACCCAGGTGAGGGGGTCATCAATGGACACAAAAAAGTGTAAATGCCAGCAGCCTGCAAAGCTGAGAAAACACAAAAGTCAAATAAACCCTGGGAGACCCTAAGGAGATTCTGCTGAATTTGGAATGAGACTATTTCTAGTTCTAAGGAAAGGTAGCATTTGAGATAGGCCTCTGCATGAAGAGAAAATAATTACAGCACTTGAAGGTGGAGGGACCAACATTTGAAGTTAGGAGGCAGGAAATGACAGAATGACAAGCATCCACTCAGGCATGGGAGAGGAGTGGTTAGGGACAGGGCACAGAATAAAGCATGTGAGAAAACAGAAAGGACAGCGTGTTAAAGTGAACAGTCATATCATAGGAAGCTTCCAGAAAGTTGTTCTGGTGTATCCTACCAGCAACACAGAGACATTACCTGTGGGCTTCTGAGATGAGCCCTGCTTAGGGAAGACTTGTTTTACATGTGAGAGGAGACTAGAACAAGCCAATTCTTCCTTTAGGAAAAATAAATGGACAGATTCTGGTCCCTGTCTTGCTTCCCAGGTGGAGGGATGAGGAGAGGGAGCCGTGCCCTTCATTCCCCCCTCCACTTTGTGATGCTCTCGCAGCTTGCAAGGAAGCACGTGTGCTGGGGTTCTAGCTTTGTGAGCAGGAAGTTGGGAGAAAGTTTGTGGTGTCCATGGTGATGGAACAGAAACAGATGGAGTGATAGTGTCCTCTCCACCACCTTCTAGGAGAGATTTTGCTCCTACAGTCGAGCCCTGACCCCAGAGGGTGGTTCTGAGTCGGAACTGTGAAGCTTCATCTTCTGACTAAGTGATGCCTTAGGAAACAATAAATCTCTTAAAATTTATGAGTCAGAAAATGCTTTCAGGAGAAAAAAAAAGAGGAGAGTGAGGCAAAGATGGGGCAGGGCAGGGTGGGGTGGAGCAGCAGCCCCAGGAGCCTCTTGGTGCAGATGTCGGGTTTCCCTGATGGAGGAGAGAGGTCACCAGGACTCACTATGGAGAAAGGCTCTACCAGCAATCCACAAGTCTCCGCCCCCTCTCCTCTCTCTCTCTCTCTCTCTCTCTCTCTCTCTCTCTCTCTCTCTCTCTTACTAAATTCTTGGGTCCTTCTCTACAGAACAGAAAAGATGAATTCAGTAATTCACAGGGTCTTTATCCCCAGGCACTCCAAACTCTGTTTTCTTAGTGGGCTTTGAGTATGCTGCGTGCCTCAGTTTCCCAAGCGAAATTTCTGTTTTCTGAGCTCAATGTATCACTCATGTCTGGTCTGGGTTTTGATTATGAGTAGACATCTGGAAACTTCCCTTGGAGGGATATAGCTGAGTTAACTTTTCTTATTTACTCTCTTCACCCAGGAGTGGAACCATCTCAGCAAGTATCCCAGTACCCACAGCCCAGGGTGAAGTCAGACATCACGTATAAATCACAGACACACAAACACTCTCTCTCTCTCTCTCTCTCTCTCTCTCTCTCTCTCTCTCTCTCTCTCTCACACACACACACACACACACACACACACACACACACACACACTCCATTCTTCTTCTACTAATAGTTATATCCCCTCTACTATGAGAGATATCTGAGGCCCCACTTAGCCCTATTTTTGGTGAACTCCTGGCCATCTTTGGCCTCTCTTCGTGCTGGTCTCTGCCAGCAGATGGCGCTCCCAGCTCTCAGTTCTGACTGGCCTTCCCTCCACTCCCACCTCTGAAATGGCAATATTTGGGAGTCATCTATGGGACAGCTGCCAAGGCCTTACATTTTCTACTGTGGGGTTTGGCTAATTTCCCCAGACAGCTTGGAGCACTGGTGAGGAGGAAATGGGCAGCAGCAGCGGCAGTGGAGGTGAATGGAGTCTCGGGGTGGGTCTGGTCAGGGCCAGGATAGCTTCAGCTCTGACAGCCAGAATCTTTCTGAACGCCCCACCCTGAGGGGTGTCTGAAGTGAGGGTGGGTCACACCCAGTGAGGGGAAATGCTTTCACAGGAATGAAGACCCAAGAGGATCCACAGACACAAACAAAGCCAAGATCATCCAAATCCTGCCCATCCCTCCACGCCTCATCTGACCACAAAGTTTAACCCATGGCAATTTCAAGTGCTGTGTGGCACTATCCTGGATTTTATGCTTATGAATTAATCACTAGCTTCCTTTTCTAACTTTTTATTCTGAAATTTTCTAAGCAGATACAAAAGTACAAAGAATGATATGATAACCCACTTACGTCCATCACCAGCTTCAGTAATTATGGTAATCAGTCTATTTCTCAGCCTTTTCTGGAATGTTTTATGGCGAATTCCCGACATCGTGTCATCCCACAGCAAACCACCCAAGATTCCCCCCCCGCCCCCGCCCCCCTGGGTGTTGTATTAAAGTGACTTTGACACCAGCCAGCACCCATATCCACTTAACAAGGGCTGCTTTCTCCTTACCAGAACTATCTGCCTTGTAAAAACCACAGGGGTTCCTTAGTGCCATCCAGGCCCTCTCTTGAACACCCAGCCGTCCTGACATCTATCACTATCCTAGTGCAAAAGTGCATGTCACCCTCACTTGACGGTGGCTGCCTTCTGAGCACATGCTGAATACCATTTAACCTGGAGTCCCTCCCATGGATGCAGAATACCACCTGAAGAGTCACATAAAGGACATTCATGATCAGAAGACACCTTCCTGATCATGACTAGTTGGAACTGTGAATCAAAGGCTCTGCAGTATCTCTGAGGTAGATAAGAGTCTGACATAAACAGACTGTGCCTCCCAGCACAGGAGCAGCAGCCCAGGCAGGGAATGCAAACAATGTGGCTGTGCCAGCCTCAGAGATGTCTGAAGATGGCTGCCTAATTGAAGGGTTAGGGGAGCTTCAGGCTGCTTGGAGGGTGACAGGGACAGGGAGCAATGAGAGCTAGGAAGGCCTGGAGGGAGGATGGTTGACACTTACCTTGGGGCTTTGATCCATCATGAACTTTGGAGACCCCCAAGACAGTACCTACGGTGATAAGGGGAGGGAAGGGTGAATCTGGCAGAGGTCAGGCAATCCCTGAAAAGTCTTACTTCGCTGGAACTTGTACAGCTTATTTCCGTGGGGCCTCCTTGAGCCGACATACTTGCTGGGACAGGAAATGTATGTAAGCTTGGGAATTTCTGCAGAGAGCTTGCTGAACACTAAATACCTCCTCCACACACACAGTCATGGGTGGGAAAGGGGTCTGTAACCATTAGGATATACACACATTCCACTTGGCTCTCCTACCCTGCCTCCTGTTTTCCATCAGAGAGCATCAGCTGGCCTCAGGCTCCTCAAGACAGCCCATCATGACAGGTTCTGGGATGCCCTCTGTTTGGCCCAAGACTGGAATTTATCATCATATTTCTGCTGCTTTGCTTGACAGGCATTTCGTGGCAGCAAGCACCTGTGCAGTCCAGCTTTTACATGAAGAAGCAGCATGTGTTTCTGACCTTCAGATCCACACTGGCCTTGGTTCCTGGGAGGGCTGTGGGGCTGGGGATACTCAGGGTTGAGAATACTACATCAGGCCACCAGCTACGTTGCTGAAATTGGTTTTAAGATTATTCCCCTTTGTTCTAGAGTTTACATACTCCAAGGCCTTGGAATCACTGACCCGGACATTAAATTATATTATTCTAATTTATTACATTTTAATTAAATTTTACTTATTCTTTTGAAGATAAATAAAAGGTAAAATGTAGGAACATGCTTCCTAATCCCTTACTACCACGTGGTCCTAATAACTTACTACTTAAGGTGCACTACACAAGTGTCCTTCTCAGGGCACTCAGGAGCGTGTGTGTGTGTGTGTGTGTGTGTGTGTGTGTGTGTGTGTGTGTGTGTATACCAGTCCCTTTTTTCTCTTCACAAATGTCAAAATACTATATCTTCTCTTCACACCCACCCTTTTCTTTTCTTACCATACAATCTCACACACACACTCTCATACTTTCAAGTTCAGATTTAAATGTACCTCCTTCTGCACCATAATGTCAATAGAACAGTCTGAACCTTAACCCTGCCCTGTATATCCAGTGTATATGGACACTTTGGGACAATTCTTGTTAATATTCAGTAAGCCATCACATAGCTGCTAAGAGATGGCTGCAGATCCATTCTTGAATTCCTCATGTACATATTTTACGAAGTCAGGAGACTGTCCACTGTTTGGGTGGCACACAACCCTTCCCTTGTAGAAAAAACAGTAATCCAGAGGTGGTAATGATTTATGCAAATTAAACTGTTACCCATTTCAGCTACTCTGATTTTGTGCCTCAGGGACTTCACAATTGAATCCAGAGAAAGCAGGGACCTGGCTGAGTTTTCTCAGTAGTAATTTTAATATTCACAATCATGCTGGAAAGGAGTCACCCTGTAAAAATGACAGAGTCATGAAACTTAGCGCCTCCCTCCACCATAAAATGATGAAGGAACCAGATTTTTTTAAACTTTTCTTTCAATTCTGCTGGCTGTAAAGCACTGATAATGCAACTTGATCTTGGGTTCTTAAGTGCTCCAAGGTATTAAACACCTAACATTAAACAGCATAGAAACACATAGAAAATTACCAACTTGTAAAGTACTAAAAATGGTATTCTGTCTTTGCCTAAGTATGTTATGAGAAATGAATAAAAAAAATGAGCCTCTGGGGGGCTGTCTGTGGAGCTCAGGAGTCCAGAACTTTCCATGATATATGTGTAATCACCAAATTATACTGAAGAAAAGACTTCAAATGTACAGCCTTTGTGATAAATGGTTCTTAATCAATTGGAGTTGATTATTTCTGTTTCTTGTCTTCTCAAAAAAGAGGTCTATACTTTTAAACATATTTCATTCCTGGAAACTCCAGCCTAGGAGATGTCCTGTCTGGTTATTCTAATCTCCTGGAAGGATACTAAGGATGAGAGTCACAGAAAGGCTAAGAAAGGTATTTGGGAGTGACATCAAAAAGTGGCAAAAACTGAAACATGAACATAATGATGCTCTCTAGAGACACACAGCTCAGTAAGGCATGGATGGCTGTCTGGAAAATGAGGTGGTTGCTATGTGGGTGGAGCCTCACTGAGCCCCAACAGGAAAGTGGTGAAGTCCTCCCTGGTTTAGAAAAGGGTTTCTCACACAGTGCTCACTTTGCCAGCCAAAGCTTTCACCCCCCTTCACCTCAGTCCTTTCGTCGGCACACCTTGTTGGAGAGTAAGGGATAACTATCACAAACAAACTTTCTGTTCCTCAGTTTCCCACTCAAAAAAAGTAGTCATGCTTTTAGCCTAAGGAGTGGGATGCTAAAACAATAGTAAACCCAGTAACACCAACTGGCTCAGAACCAAGGACCCAGTTAGGGACGAGCCTGTTCTCCAAATCTAAAGAAATGCTTAAGACCAGAGAACCAAAGGCCGGTCATCTGGGGACAAACTGAGCCATGCCAATAGGCCAGTATTCTACACATACAGTTATAAATACCACAGTCAGATATTTAAAGGTTTGCTCTTTGAGCCAGGCCTGCCCAGGCTCCCAACAGAACAAAGGAGGAGAAAGCAATGGACTATGTGTGCCTGGAATGGAGAACGGAGTTGCATCCAAATTTAGGATGAGCATCTAGTCCCATGTTTTCTAGGGCCCGGGACTACAACAATGCTGCCAGTGTTTGACAAGGAGATTCTTTGGTCCCAGACATGGTGATGAGCACTAGACAGATGTGCTGAGAACTGAGTTTAGAACCTCATGGATGAGCTGGCCTGGTTTTCTTTAGGGAAAGGCCCAGAGGCCTGGCCTAGAGTCATCTGCCTGGCTTTAACTTTAAGAGAGATGATCCTGCTGATACCATCTCTCCCCCATCAGTTTGGCAGTCCAGTCCCACGTGAGAAGCTGAGTTCTCTTGGATCAAATGAGCAGCACACAGCCACTCTCTGTCTCCCTGCAGAGACCAGTATGATGGCATACCTACCCACGGCCTCCCCAAACACACGGCAGCAGGCACCGCTGTCTATTCTCTGCGGCCCATCCCTATGCCCACTCTGCCTTCTTAGGAAAGGAACTTGTTTCATTGAGAGGTGACAGAGCCAAGTCCTCAGCAATCCTTGCAGCGGGGAGTGGCCAATGAGATTCGAGCAAATGCCACCAGGTGGTCTCAAAGAGGGCTGACTAATTTGATCCTTATCTTTCAGTACTTCCTTTCTGGAAGACTCTGAGAAGGCAGGGGCTCACGTGATCATCTTGGCCCATGAAGCAACAGAGCCAATAGAAAGGTATGCTCTAGGATGCTTGATGATCCTGTGGACTATGTCCTGGCCACAGATGCCTTCTTAGATAAGTAAGTATGCCCCAATTTGGCAAAGTTCACTGTGACTAGGATTTGGTTAGTTCGCGTCAAGCAGACTTCCTTACACATACAAGCTTCTGGTCCCTGGCAATGCGCATGTGTTAGCTGTGGGTCAGAGGTCAAGTCGGAGTTAGACTTTGCAAGGACACGATGATAAACAGCAAGGGTCTGTGTTTGATAAACCGTGTCACTCCACACATACCACCATCCCCCTGGGAAGCACTCAGTCTATGGCCTGTTGGGAAAACTGACTAAATTAATTTAGTCTGTGCTTTAAAATAACAGGCTTAAAAGAAAGGGAAATTCACCTTAAATTAAGAATCAGTTTGTGCCCTCTAGCTCTGAGGTAGGAGCCAGAGATGCCCGGAGGCTGGGGGAGGAAGGGATTTCTTGGGCAGTCTGCTTTCAGTCTCTCCATCCTTCGAGCCCATAGGGGGCGCTAAGGAACTGTGGATCTTGTCTCCTTCCTGGCAGAGACCTGTACTAAGACCTCCAGCCCTTTCAATCAGTCCCAGAGCAGCGGTGGAGAAAGGACTGGGGCTATCTTGAGACAAGACCAGGCTCTAGTAGGGCCTCTCACCTCCCATTGTGCTAAAAGATCTAAAATGGAGAAATCTGATTCAAAAGTTCAAAGACAATATTCTTGGCCCCCAACTCTGTCCCCCACCACAGGGACATCTGGACACTTCTGCCCCTCCTTCTTAGATGAAGAAGAAGCCTGGGAAACCACGCATTCGACATCTGAGGAAGAAGCAGAAGGTCCACGAGGGGAAGTGATGGGTGCAAAGTGAAGCCAGCTACCTCTGCAGCTTTGGGACAGGAATCTTCATGTTCCAACTTCTAGTCTAGTGTTCTGCCCCACCCACCCAGCCTGGGCCACATTTGTTTTCTTTTCCGGGCCCTGGGGGACTCCGACGGGACTGGGGGTCTGATGTGAACTGGAATCTGTTCAATTTCACCTCTCATTGCGCCGGCCAGCTTGCCAGCTCTGCTGACGGAGGCAATTAGAACCAGACATCCCACAAGGGCATTCCAGGAAGCTCTCTTAAAATTCCACAGCGGCTGGGGACTTGCCTTTTCCTGCAGGGATCATCTGGTGTGTAAATAACTAGTTGTGTAAGACACAGGATGGGAGAGAGAATAAATGCTCATGCACATTAACACACACACACACACACACACACACACACACACACACACACACACCTTTCCTAATACACATTCACCCACAGACAGAAAAGCAAAAATATTCCCAGCCATCCCTTTCCACCTCCAGAAAAAAGAAGTTAGAAATTTACAGCCCCTCCCCCACCCCCAGATCTAATTGCTTGCTTCCTGGGATGGCTGCTGTGTTTGCCTTGGACAGTGGGTGGCAGGAGCTGAGGACAGGGCATTCCAGGTTTTCTTGTAGATGACCTGCTGTCTCTCACTCTCTCCTAGGTTTTCAGGGACAGCCAGTAGGGGCTGGAGGTCAGTTCAGCTACTGTACTATCATATGTAGTCTCCATTTACCCACAGCTTGCCGAGGCTACAGAGAGGAAATGTCGGAGTGAGGAGGAACTCCAATTTGGGACTCACGGAGTGCCACCAACCCACTTTACACCCCAACACTGGAAATAAGGACAGACCTGGGGCTGTGAGCATACAGGAGTCATGTTTTCCCAGCTCCCATTGCGCTGTTGTCACTTGAAACCTTGCTTTGGTCAACACTGTGTTACGGTGCTAAGTAGATCACTAGGACCTTTTGCAGAAGGCAATGGGAAAGGGGTTAAAAGTATAGGAAAGACAGAAGACAGGAAAGAATGTCTATTTCTTTTAAAGATTTATTTATTTATTATGTATGCAGTATACAGAAGAGGGTAGCAGACGTCATCATAGATGGTTGTGAGCCACCATGTGGTTGCTGGGAATTGAACTCAGGACCTCTGGAAGAATAGTCGGTGCTCTTAACCTCTGAGCCATCTCTCTAGCCCGAAAATCTATTTCTTATAACCCAAGAAGGCAGCTTCTCATGGGGACTTAGAGGTGACTAGAAGGAATGTCCTAGCACACCTACATATTCCAAGCTGTAGGGCCCATATCTTTGTTCCTCAGCCTGGGGCTCTTTCAACACCATCACACTGCCCCTCCCAGCTCCTCCTTCGACACTGGAAATATTGGCCTGAACATCTTATGCGAGTAGGAGAAAAACAATTCCAAAGAACTAAATTAGTTTATGATTGCATGATTTTTATTAGTCGTGCCAAATAACACTGACAGCCTTTTTTAAAAAATGTCCTGGGCTTTGTAGTTAACTGGTGATTAATCACTAGCCCATGGGTTTAGAGGTATTTTGTTTTGTTTCTTTTGAAATAGAGTGTTCACTGTATACCCCAGTCTGGATCTTCCCATTTAACACGCCTAATGCTGGGGTCACAAATGTGCCACCAATTCTGGTTCCCAATCCCATATTCTGTGATATCATGTTACTGTTTTCCTCTGTGCATCCCATTTTCCAGCCATCTCTACTTGTTGACATCTCTTAGGCCTCCGTCTGTGTCCCAGATGCAGCCGGAGTCACCAGACCAGCACTCCAGGGGGAGAAGGAATTGGTCATGTTAACTGGGTGGTGACTTCTGTGTTTGGAAGGGAAAATTTGATTTATTTGTTCATTCAACTCCAAACACTTACTGGTGCTGAGAATTGTGTAGGGCAGGGGGTGGGGGGAAGACACAGGACTTCATCTCAAGGAATTCAGACTAAAGGGATTGTGTGTGTTCCCAGTCAGCTCTAATTTAGAGAAGAGGCCCTACAAGGGAAGGAAAGATGGAGCGAGGTCAGGGCAGAGGCAATCACTCCAGCTAACAGTGGGTGGGGAAGGGTTGCTGGAGGCAATAGCATTGAAAGTGTGCCTAGAAGGATGGATAGGCCTCTGACAGGCAGAAATGGGTGAGAGGACAAGCCAGCCCGGGCTGGTTTCTTAGGTCATCACAGGAGGGTCACACTGGATGGTTACACTGGTTGGAGTCAGAAAGAGAAGTTTGTGCATTAGGCTTGGGGAATTTGCCCTGGATTTCTGAGTAGACAAGTCATGTGGACAAGGCTCCCTTGGGGGAAGGGAAGCAGCATGTACAAGACAGGCATACATGCCACCCTATAGCATGTGACAGGTTTGTGTACCTGCCTTTCCGATGTATCACACAGAGCTCTGCCATATGAATGTCTTTCTTACTCCTTCATGATGAATCAATGTATTCTCAGAGAGAACTGCTGTGTCCTGTCTTTGGATGGATCTAAATCAACAGTGGCCCCTTAGCAGAATTTAAATCATGGGCCCTTTCCAAGTCAGCTTTTTTTTCTTTTCTTTTCTTTCTTTCTTTCTTTCTTTCTTTCTTTCTTCCTTCCTTCCTTTCTTTCTTTCTCTCCTTTGAGTTTGTTTTCATTTATGTGTGCCTGTGTGTGTGTGTGTGAATGCACACACACATATGTAGGTGTTTATGGAGGCTGGAAGAAGGTGTCAAGTCCTCTGAAGCTTCAGCTACCAGAATTTATGAACCACCTGATATGGGTGCTCAGAACCAAACTTAGAAACTTTGGAAGAAGAGCCAGTGCTCAGAAATTCAGAGCCAGTTTTCCAGTTTAGCTTTGTTCTTATGTGTTTAGCAGCACATGCATACATTGTAACAATAATTAATAATAATAATTAAAGGCAATAAGTTTGAAAGAGTGCAAGGAGGGACATATAGGAGAATTTGAAGGGAAGAGAAGGATGGTGTAATTAAAATCTCCAAAAGTAAAAGAAATACTTTAAAAAGTATTTAGAAGACCAGGGGCTGGAGAGATGGCTCAGTGGTTAGGAGCACCGTCTGCTCTTCCAGAGGACCCGGGTTCGATTCCCAGCACCCACGTGGCAGCTAACAACTGTCTGTAGTTCCAGTTCCAGGCAAACACCAAGGCAAATAAATAAATAAATAAAGTTTAAAAAAATAAAAAAAAATATTTAGAAGACCAACTTGAAGAAAAAAAAAAGTTGTTGCAAACAAATCAAAACAAATAGGAGAATAGAAACTACCAGCAACCCAACATCCAGGTGGTGTTTCCATCATCTCCACTGCTCCTGTGTATCGAATGTCTCCACTGATGGAGCACTCACTTCCTCATGGCATGGTGCATGTAGAGGACAGATGGACTGAAAGAATGGGACAGAACCTTTCCAGGTAATGCAACCTGTGTCCCTTCCTCCTGCCCACACAGACTCATTAACACTGCAAATGACACATGGTATTACCGTTCCTCTTCCTAGGGCATGTGAGTTTCCCAGCATCCTGGCATTAGTATGATCTAATGTAAGGGACTGTTAAGAAAGCTCCCTGCTCAGGTAGAAGACCAAGACTCCATTTCCAGCATTCACAATCTCCTACAGCTCCAGTTCTAGGATAGACACACTCTTTTCTGACTCCTGCACATACATAGTGCACAGATTTATACAGGCACATACACACATGCACACAGATGAATAAATAAGTTTATTAATAATGTGGTATAACGGCTGCTTTTAGCAGCACTTTTCAACTTCCAAAGCATTTTCACAGACTTTCTTCATCTCATGTGCTATAAAACAATCTTTTTGTACATTGTGAATATGTATTATTCTCATTGGTTAATAAAGAGCTGACTGACCAATAGGTGGGCCTGGTAGAAGTTATACCAGACTTGTGGACAAAAAGTATCAGGAGATGTGGGAGAAGCAAGATAAATATGCCATTCTAAAAATGTGGTAGAATATAGATTTAAAAAAATGGGTTAATTTAACTTGTAAGATCTAGTTGGTAAAAAGTCAAAGCTATCAGCTGAGCATGTATAATTAATATTAAGTCTCTGCGCAATTATTGGGGAGCCAGCAGTCCTTACAAAAGACCCTGCCTACACTCGTGTTCACAAACCTGGTGTGAACAACTTTGTATTTTGTATATTAAAAAGCACAGTCCATGCAAAGGCCTGTCCCACGTTAAGTACCCAGTTAAGGTCAAAGCCAAGTTTTTGTCCCATTTCTTCTGACATGAAATCCTGTCAATCCAGGTAAAGAGGGTATCCTAGTTAGGGTTTCTATTGCTGTCATAAAATGTTGTGACCAAACTCGGAAGGAAAGGCTTTATTTTAGCTTATACTTCACATCATCTTCTGTCATCAAAAGACCAGGGCAAAAACTCATACAGGAATCTGGAGGCAGAAACTGATGCAGAGACCATGGAGAATCACTGATTACTGGCTTGCTCCCTCCTGGTCTACTTAGCAAGCTTTTTAAGAATAGCATCCAGGACCACCAGCCCGGGCTGGCACCATCTACAACAAGCTGGGTCCTCATACATCAATTACTAAAGAAAATGCCCTACAGACTTGTCTCTAAGCAAATCATATGGAAGCATTTCTTAAGAGTCCTCTTTCCAAATTTCTCTAGCTGGCTGGCTGGAGTCTTGGTTAGTGTTACATCAACTTCCTGTTGATTGAGGGAGAGGGTCTGTCCCTAGGTATCAGCCTTGGGGTATTGTTTACCTTTGTTTTAAAAAATGCATTATGGGTAAGCAATTAGTTTAATCAAAAGGCTGTGTGTGTATGTGTGCGTGTGTGTGTGTGTGTGTGTGTGTGTGTGTGTGTGTGTGTGTGTGCGTGTGCGTGTGCGTGTGCGTGTGTGTGTGTGTGTGTGTGTGTGTGTGTGTGTACATGACAAACATGAGTTCAGGGAGATATTTCAGACTGAACAGAAACACATGGTCAGCAGTTCTTCTTCTCGTTTCTCTTTTAGAAGTACACCATGGCCATGACCTCAGAGAAGCTGCTGCAAAACTGGAGAACTAGAGTGTTCTCAAGACCTAGTGTGTCAAGAAATGCTGTGTTCCAGTAGAGCCAAGAAAGTTATAAGCCTTGTCCTTGAGAAGAAGAACATCAGTTTGATGGCCAAGCTGTGAAAAAGAGAGTAACATTTTCAAACCTCTCCACCCCTAGCTGCTGAGAGAGGTACTTGTCATTCACAGTCCTTTGAATTACTTGTCCTCTTTAGCCATGGTTTGAAGGTCTTAATTTGTATGCTGGGCATAGAGATCTGGGGACAGCTGTGAAGGCCTCAAATCAATTGTTTCTGGTTTCACAAAGGGAAACGATGTGATGTCATGACATCACTTGTGGTTCTGACAGGCAGGAGCAACTCAGGTGTAAGCAATAAGGTGCATCCAGCAAGGATGGAGAGAGCCCTTAGCTCCAGACTGAGGTAGCAGGCTTCATACCCTGACACTGTGTGCCTCTCTTGAATCTCAAGAGAATTGTATTTAAGCTCTACAGAGACTCTAGGCTGTCAATGGCTTCCTCAGGCCACTCAATTCAGAAAGACTCCGAGAAGCTGAGGCTCCAAAGCTGATTTGGCAGAGAGCATGGATGCTCTGGTCCCCAGTGAAGGTGCAGCCAAGGGTTAACTCAACCTTAAAGATGGAAGGAGCTAGAAGAAAGGGTGTTCAAGAGAGCAGTAAAGGCCAAAGCTGTCTTGGTCATCACCCGAAGTCTGGGAAGTGATGTGTTAAATTCTCAACTAACTAACTAACTAACTTAATGGGAACCTGTCTTAGGTGTGTGGCTCTGATTTAGGAATGGGCTCTGTATAATAAAGGATGTGTTTTATTTAGCAGTGAGGCTAGAACTGAAGTCCCCAGGAGGAGTTTCTCACTGTAAGGAAGATAGATGTACATGAGGAAGAAGGGAACAGATGTGGTAGCTCAGAGCCCAGCTTGTCTGCTCAGTCAGGGCATGGACCCAGAGACTCAGTGCTCCCTCTGCACTCCTATGCTCTGTGATCCCAACCACATTGCCTTGGAAGACTTGCTGCACAGTGTGGGGGTGACCTCACTAGGGTCAGGAATGCTGGGAAAGCAAGTGTCACAGTCACATAAAAACCTTTGAGATAACAGGCAGCAAGAGAGATAAAAAAAATATAGAAAAGAAGAAAAAAATGACAACTGGGGGTGACTATGAAGTAGTTGGGGCAGGTGACAAGAGAAAAAAGAGAGTAACACCTGCCCCAGAATGCTGGAGGAATGCAGGACTCGATGTAGGACGATTTCATTTGGCCAGCACAGGGACCGAACCTACAACCTTGGAGTTATTAGCACCATTCTGTAAACAGCTGGGCTAAACAGTCAACTATGCAGCACTTCCTAAGAGGGCTCAGGGATGTGTAGACACAAAACCTAGGGTTAGGTCTGTCCCACCACTTAGTAGATAGACGACCTTGAACAAGTGTAGTGCCTTAGGGACACTCATTTCCCTAATGGTAAGGTGAGAAGACTTTACCTTGCCACATGGACAAGTTAAATAACTTAGAAAATGTGAAAATGTTTGTTTTACATGTGTTGGCTAGGTTGTTTATGCATGTGTCATGTAAGTAGTGTATATATGGAAAAAGAAGGAAACCTATTGGTGTATTTAAAAAACTAACTTTGCAGGGCAGGGAAGCACATCCCTTAAATCTCAGCACTTATGTCACTGGCAGGTGGATCTCTGTGAATTGGAGGCTAGCCTGGTCTACCTAATGACGTCTAGATCAACCAGGAATGCTACACAGTGAGACTTGATCTATAATAAGGAGAGAGAGTTAGAAAATGAATTCCCATTTTGAAGTCTGAAGTAGTCTGTAAGTATTGGTGATGTTGGTAAATGAAGCTATCAACATGATAAATGTGGGATTTGTTATTCATCGTTTTTTTTGGCTGGCAGTTGACATGAAAGCTCTGGAGAGCATATACTATAAGGAAGATTAAGTGGAGGGGAACCTGAACAGACACTACCCAGTGATCCTTAGTGACTCTTCTTCAACAGAGAGGGGGTGGTCTGAGGCCTGAGGCATTACTGCTTGAGCTGTATCTGTCTGAGGGGCTCTGCACACATCCTTGCCTTGCGCAGGGCTGTGGGGTCCTGTTGCCTTAGAATACTTGCACTGGCTTCTCCAATGATGTATTAGCCAATTTCTTCCTCTACTGGGTAGCCTCAAGATTTTTAGGGATTGGTGAGTATTGCAGGAAGGAGTGTGAATCATTTAAAAAATCCCAAACATCTCATAAAGAGCGATGTGTCCTTACCATGAACCTTTGTCTGGAATTGTATCAAGTGGTCACGGTGACCAGAGGCCTTGTCAAGTGCTTTGAAGAGAACGGAAAAAAAGTGAGAAAGGAGATGCTGATCAAGTTCAATGTGTCTAGAAGTCAGATTCTTCCAGACAGAAAGCTCGGGGCACAAAGAGACAGCCCAACGGGTCAAGGAGCTTGCCGCCAGGCCTGATCTGTGTTATCCCCAGAACTCGCATGGTCAAAGGGGAGACTGGCTTCCACAGACATAATATGTGCCTCCATCCCACATAATTAAATGTTACAAAATATTTTTATGAGAAAAAGCAAAACAAACCTAGGACTGGGAGATGACTCAGCAGTTAATAGTACTTGGTGAATTTCTGAAGGACCTGAGTTCAGTTCCTACTATCAGGTGGCTCACAACCATGTACACGTCTAGCTCCCGAGGGTCTGAAGACCCTAGCCTCCTAGGGCACGTGCATACACACAGACACACACACACACACACATCCAAATTGAGACACATACGCCTATACATAATTAAAATAATAAAAATAAATCCCTAAATAAAAGAAAACCAACAGAGCATATATAGAACAACTACAAGTATAATAAAAAGAAATGAAGATAAGAAGTTCATGTGTTGGCAAATCTCTCCTTACTGCTAACATATTTTTCAGCTAAAGAACTAACTGCTAAGTGAATAAAGAAATGTGACTACGGTCATAGAGGCAGGATGTCCAGCCCAGTCCTAGAACCAGGACACTTAGGCCCATGGGCAGTTTGCTGTACTGAGTGTTTCTACTAGTCTTGAAGTCTGCCATATTGGCCTGAGGAACAGGAAACCTACATGATGGTGACAGACAAACACTACTCATCTTTTTTCTTGGCCTCTTTCTTCCATCTTTGCTCTTAGGCACCCTACTGTGTCCAGCCCCTATTTGAGGGAATTTCCCAAGGCAGAAGGCTGACAGCAGGAACACTCTGGAAGTTTCTGGGTGGAGGAGATGAACATCCTCCTTTTATCTTCAAATTATACGTTCAGGAAGGGAGATGGCAGTGCTTCCCAGAATTGAGGCTGAAACCAAACAGATGACCTGTCATCCTGGCATCCCAGCTCAACACCGACACCAAGAGGCACCGTCGCCAGAGGAGACTGAGGAAATCGCTGTCAGAAACTCTAAGAATGGGCAGCCACTGTGCAAACAGGACTGAGCAGAAAGCAGTGTCTTCAAACAGAGGCATTTAGCGCAGAGGCTCAAAGCCCTGGGTTATAGAAGGAACACTTGGTTACAGCTTTCCCAAGTTATCAGAAAACACCAGGCACGCATGTTAGCTTTTTGTTAGGCATATGAACTGTCAGGATGGTGAGCAAGGTGAATTTGGGTTCACAATGGCTCCAGAGGTCCATGTTTCATTTGACAAAGGCTAGAGGTACCTAAAAGTATTATGATTCCATTGGGAATACACAACTGCTTTCTCTGCTTGGAGGTTTTCATAACTTAAGAATATACAGCATGAACTACACAGGCCCTCTCAGGCCTCTAGTTTCCTCAGATCTGAGAGTCCAATGAAGGCAATGTTCTCTGGTTCTAGTCATGTACAATGAACATGCCCTTTTACTTGCTGTTTTTTTGTTTTTTTTTGTTTGTTTGTTTGTTTGTTTTTGTTTGTTTGTTTGTTTGTTTTGTTTTTTGTTTTTTTTTTTTGTTTTTTTTTTTGTTTTTTTTTTGACAAAATCCCAATAAATTGTCCAGGCCAGCTTAGAATTCACCAAGTACCTTAGGCCAGACTCAAACTCCCGAAACTCATAGTCTATCTTGCCTCAGCATGAGAGCTGGGATCATAGCCAAGCCTGACTCAACACACAACTATTGATGAGAAACACACAGAAATAATCAACACAGCCGCATGCTTGGAGAATGAAAACTCATTTGAAAACCTCCAGGTTTGTTTGGCCTCGTTATCATTTCTGAAGATAGGAATGCCCTATAAAGATCCCGGGATAGAGAGCTGTCCCTTCATTCCACCAACACTGTTCACCTCTGACTGTTAGGCAGAGGAGGCATGGTATATATGGAGCAGAGAAGGCTGGACGCACAGTCCTTCCTTATGCTAAGTGAGCTTTACTTTCCATTGGCTAAGAGGAGAGCTGCCAAGTGAGAGCATTTCCTGTAATGGCCAAAGTTCCAAAAGTCACTCAACAAACTTCCAATAACAAAAAAATTCTCTACAAATGTGATGTACAGGGACTTTAGAGATCCAGAGGCCCTGAGTTCAATTCCCAGCAAGCACATGGTGGCTCACAACCATCTGTAATGAGCTCTAGGGTCCTCTTCAGGCATACATGCAAGTAGAAGACTGAATACATAATAAGTACATCTAAAAAAGAAAATAGACAGATCTTCTCTTTTTTAAAAAATGTAGAACAGTAATCTTGGAAGTAGGAACCACTGGTCTTTTTCCGTAGACACATGTGCCAGTAACCCAGGGGTCAGCCATAGTGCTGTGCCTATAAATTACCTCATTGCAAACCTGTGTGGGTTCTGATGTCACTATTGCCTCCTGCTTCTTTCAACCCACCACTTCTATCTAAGGCCGGGTCATGGTCTCCTGTGAATATAGGTCACCCATGTCTACTCACCTCTTCCACGTGGTAGCCACATGGATGTTTCACAAAACAAAGCTAATTGTGCCTCTTTTTCCTACTTTGACCAGATGGGAGCCTCCTGCTGTTCCTTCTTTGCCCTTGTGGTCCTTGAATGGCCTGGCATCTCCCTTCCTCCAAGCCCCTGGTTCTTCCCGATCCAGTCATGTTGTTCTCCTTTTAACCTCACTCAACCTCAGTGTCCTTCAAACTGTCTGCTTCACCAACAAAAACCTTTCTTTCACCTTTTAACCCGTTTAACACTCACTTGTCCCTTACATCTGTGTCACCCCTTGGGAATGACATCCTCCACACCCAGTCTATATTACATTCTCATTAATCATGCATTTAGCACTCTATTTCTGTCTCCTTTATAGCCCTGGAATAGGTCCACTTTAATTTTCTGTGCTGTTATTTTGGTTATCTTGTAACTCTTCTATAAGACCAAGGATCATGAGGACAAATGACTGTGTTGTGTAAGAGTGACTTTTAAATACATTTGACAGAATAGAGGGAGGTCTCATGCCTTGCCCCTCGTGGGTGTCCCATTAGAGCAGCTGAATGAGGTGGAAAGAAGCACCCAGTAAAGGCCAGCAGAGCTGGTGCTGGTTCCTGATTCTCCTGTGGCTCTGCATCTCTTCCATAGCAAGGCCTTGTCCCTGTAGAGAGAGCTCCCCTGCCGAAGAAGCGTTGTGCAAGCCTATTATGTTTCTTGTGGATGCTGACTTTGCCTCTTCATGGCTGTCTGAATTTGAGCCTGCTCTTCACTACTCTGAAATATTCTGTCTCATCTTCAGAGTATGGAAGTCTGTGAGGGCTTTAGCCCAGCCAATGGCAGTGACAATGGAGAAGAGATAGAGAAAAAACACTCTGGCAAAATAATAGCCACCTTTCTCTAACTGTTTGTTACCTCTGCACCACCAACGCCATAACCTGGGAATCTGCTGGACGTATACATCTCCAGTTCACCCCACAATGTCTGCACAGGGCAATCAGGGTGTCCCAGGACACTGTCTAAAAATCCCTCGAGGAGGTTCTGGTACAAGTTCCAGTTTGATTACAGGCCAAGGGTGACAGAGAGGGCATGCTGAAGTGGAGAAGGTGCTGGAAGGAACACTGAATACTTAGGACTGTTAGAGAACTTTAACCTCCCCAACTCTGGTAGCATCAGGCCTGATGTACAGGAGCTGTCTGTAGAACATGGGAGGGGCTCCATGTAGACATCTGCAAGGGGAAAACCTACTTTTATAGGGGACATTTAGAAGTTATAATCACAGACACTCCATTCTGATTTCATGAGATGTCCCAACACAGCTTGAAACAGGACGAGGGACAGGAAATGGGACCACCCTGTGCACCTGTGTCCTGAAACATCTGGCTATCCTAACTGCAGAGTGTGTGAAGGGGGTAGCGAACAACACTGTGGAGACCTCCTGGTTTCCTTTCTCCGGAAACATCCCAGGCCTGGGAGATCCATTTGCACCTGTGAGATCCTTTTCCTAGAAAGGACTCCTCGCAGACACCATGAGGCTCCCAGGAATACTTTCTGTTCTCACCAAATAATCTACACATTTAGTGTGTAGGGCCTGGAGGGGCCAAGCAACTCAACCCCACTGACATTATTCTAAAGGTTTGCACAATTAATCTAACATCTGCTTCCTTGACAGAGTCCTTACCAATGGGGTGCTCATGAAAATAGGGAAGGGCTGCTCATCCACACTGCTTGGAGTCCAGTTAACCCTTTGTCACACTTCCTGGTGTCTTTTTACAGGCTTTGGCTATATTTGTTTCCTGTAAGCTTGCTTTATGCACTGTTCTACACATATATGTCGACAACTATAATCTTGGTGTTTTAATACTTTTCATACATGCCAAGTGCAAAGTCAAAGTTTTCCAAGTACCTGTCATTGTCGCCATCATTATCATTATACTTACTTAAAAACATAATGTTCAGAAATGGAAGGGATCTCTGGATGATGAAGCTAGAGAGTCACATCCATCTGGTTGCACACTGTATCTATGGAACACTTGTTGTACATCAGACACTGTCCTGGACACTGGGATACAGAGGTGAGCAAATCAAGTGTCAGCTTTCATGGAGCTAATATCATTTATAAGTAAATTAATAAACAAAAATATGACATGAGATTGTTATGTGTGGTAGAAAATGAAGCAAGGAAATAGAGTAGGAAGAGAGGCTGAAGAGATGGCTCAGCATTTAAGAGCACTTGATGCTCTTCAGGAAGATCCAAGTTCGATTCCCAGCACTCACATCAGAAGACTTACTAACTCTAGGTCCAGGGAAGCCAATGTTTTCTTCTAGCCAACTTAGGCACTACATATATGGCACACACACACACACACACACACAGGAGTAAAATTCTAAAAGGAGAAGGATAGTATCTTAGGGTTTTTATTGCTGTGAAGAGATACCATGGCAACTCTTATAAAGGAAAACATTTACCGGGGGCTGGCTTCCAGTTCAGAGCTTAGTTCATTGTCATGATGGTGGGAAGCCTGGCAGCACACGGGCAGAGAAGGTACCTGAGGGTCAGCTCAGAGGTCTACATCTGGATTGGCAGGCAGCAGGAGAGAGACAGTGGTCTTGGCTTGAGCTTCTAAACCTCAAAGTCCACCCCCTTTGACACACCTCCTCCAACAAGGCCACACCTCCAACAATGCCTCTCTCCATGAGTCTGTGGGAGCTATTTTCATGTCAACCACTACAAATGGCTGAGCAGAAGGTGCCATTTTACACTTGGTAGAAAGGAAAGTCTCTGCTTTCAAAGAAGCAGGGGTGTGTATACCAGCTGCATTTACATTATTCTGATCACAGCATGCGATAAAAGCAATTCAAGAGAGAAAAGATTGACTTGTGCTCCTGGGTTCAGCGGTTACAGGTGTAGCATCTTCTTACTCCACTAGACTCCACTTCTTGATTCCTTCCAGAGCCTCCCAAAATAGTGCCAGACACTAGAGACCCAGCACTGAAAACATGAGCTCATTGGGGACATTCAGATGTAATCTATATCAGAGTAGGAACTGCAGACACACAGGAGAACAGCTTTCAGGGCAAGACTCTGAGACAGGGGATTGCCTATAGCATGTCAGAGCCGTGGGAGGCTGGAATAGACAAAGAAACCTGTCAAATGGGTTGGCAGCAACAGAGAAGCTGGTAGAGTGGCACTTGTCAGTCATGAGAGGAGCCATGCCCCCACCCTCATATTGTGCTGCCATCTCCAAATCTTGGGGATGTCAAATATAGGCAGGGATGTCAGAGTCTGACCCCAGAATTAACAAGAGCAATTGAAGAATAGGCGTGTGCAGCGGAGCCAAGCAGAGACAGCCACTGGAGTCTCTTGCTGTCATCCCAGTGGGCGATGGGAAGTTGGGCTCAGGATGAGAACAGAAGAGGTGGGGGTGTGCAGTGAGGGCTTTCTGGCTAGTCCTCTTCAGAAAGGGAATTCACCAAGGCTCCTGGCTTGGTTGGTTCTAGGACAGACTAAGGTTTGTCCTAAGTATCAAGGTAGATCAAACCTGCTGTAGCTAAGGAAGGAAGACTGATGGAGAAATTAGGGAAGAAGGGAGCATCACAACTCAGCCCACAGAGTTAAGACTGAGAAGTCAGTGGAACCAAGGCCAGAATTTGCAGTACATTTACTTTAACTCATTCTGCTGCATTCTGCAAGCAGAATAAAGAAGACTGTGGCCTGCATGTGCAAGGGGACTGTGGCTAGTGCAGCTGAGGAGACCTCAACAATGACAGAGTGGATGAGAAGACATGTTTAGGACTTCCAGGCCAGAGGATATGATGAGGTGTCAAGGTCAGATCAAGCCACATTCCCAGCAAGGTCATAAAGAAACAATGCATCACCACAGCTGAGCAGGACACAAGCTCCCATGTTCCAGCCAATAGTCCCCATCTCAAATCATAACAAAGACAGCCAGACTGATGGGCCAGAGAAGGAAGAGCTGGTAATTTCAAAATCCGACAAAGGGTAAAAGCAGAGACACACTGCGGGTTCAAATGTTAATTAGTAACATAAGCTTTTGTGCTCATACTTGGTGTTCTGTGCGGGTAAGACATGAGCAGAGCGTTGCTATCTCCATATTCAGTCATTGTCTGCATTTGGCAGGGGCTCCCTCTGCTCTTAAAAGCTCCAAGCATTCCTTCTGTGGCATATCTGTTACACGGAGCAATACATAATGGACGAGACAGGATTATTGGCCCAAATGGCAATACCAGATGTGAGATGAACAGAGGTTCCTAGAACCACACACAATATCTCTAGCCTCAAACAGCTGTTCGCTGTGAACAGGAATATTCAAATGGGGCCTTCCAGCACTGGAGATGTGGGAGTACAGACTTGAGCATGCACATTCCACTGAGGGAAGCAAGCTGAACGAAAGGAGCTCATGGACTTCAGCTTCCGGCTCTGGTCTCTCTAGGTATGACTTCGGAGCTGTTTTCCAAACTGGGGGGCCACTTTCTAGAAAGCAGCACAGTGGAGAAAGACTCCTCTTGCATGGGTTTCTCTGCCTGGACACATTCGTTTGCCTGACTAGACATATCAGTCTGTCTGCTTGGGCACATGGGTCTGTCTGCCTAGGCACATGGGTTTCTCTGCCTGGACACATGGGTCTGTTTGCCTGCACACATGGGACTGTCTGCTTGGGCACATGGGTCTGTCTGCCTGCGCCCATGGGTCTACACTACTGGTTGGGTTTTCAGTACTGTGCTGCCACTTCCAGATCTTGGGGACTGGTCCATTATGTCACTATTCGGAACTTCAATATCCTCATCAATACAGCTGGTACAGTATAGGTCTATTCTAAAAATGTCTATGTCAGATTTTCTCCTAGGGTTTATGCTGGTTTCAGAGAATGACCTGAGAAATATTCCATTTTCTTAAAGAGTTTGTGTGAAATATGTGTTATAGATTCCGTAACTATTTGACCAAACTCACCAGTGAAATCATATAAGCTTGGAGTTATCTTTGGGGGAAGTATTGTGAATGACTGTGAATTGATTCTGATTTTAAATATTGAGATTCTAACACTTGCATTTCCCATTTCATCTCTAGTCATCTGTTAAGTTACTGGGCAGCTGCTTGCTTCAAGAAACAAAGCCAAGAGAAGCAGACCACAGATACAATTGTATTCTGTAGCTAAAAACTTGGCCATTCTCTGAAAAGTTGCTGGTGTGGTCCACATTGAAAGGCTAAAAGACCCAGTATCTGATTCACACATCCACACAAGCAATAGTAACAGTGGTAGGCCCGAGCACTCCGGGGGTATGGTATACCCATGTACCCAGGAGGGTAAACTCATGCATCCAGACTCACAGACTCATGCATCCAGGAGGAATAGACCCATTTACTGAGAAGGACAGACCCATGTACCATGTACCCAGAATGGTAGACCCATGTACCCAGGAGGATAGACTCATGCACTCAGGAGGGTAGACTTATGCACCCAGGAGGGTAGACCCATGTACCCAGGAAAGTAGACCCACTCATCCAGAATTATAGACCCATACACCCAGGATGGTAGACCCATGTATCCAGGAAGGTGGACCCATGCACCCAGGAAGGTAGACCCATGCACCCAGGAAGGTAGACCCATGCACCCAGGAAGGTAGACCCATGCACTCAGGAAAGTAGACCCATGTACCCAGGAAGGTAGACCCATGTATCCAGGAAGGTAGACCCATGCATCCAGGAAAGTAGACCCATGCACCCAGGAAGGTAGACCCATGCACCCAGGAAGGTAGATCCATGCACCCAGGAAGGTAGACCCATGCACCCAGGAAGGTAGACCCATGCACCCAGGAAGGTAGACCCATGCACCCAGGAAAGTAGACCCATGCACCCAGGAAGGTAGACCCATGTAATTAGGAGTGGAAGGATGATCCATACTCCCAGAAGAGTACAATCATGTACTCAAGAACAGGATTTTCTCTGCTACTGCTGTTCCATAAATACTGGACTCTATTGTACACCACTTATTAATTCCTCCTGGAAAGCCATGCACAAAGTTGAGCTTTACAATTCTATAAATGTCTCAATCTGGGCTAATTGACAATCAAGATGTAGCCATCACAAATATTAATAAAGGTTGGTAAATTTTATTAGCATTTTTCTAGAACCAATATAGGACTTGGCCAGGTTTTCTCTTCTTTTTAATTTTAAGCTTTTCTAGTCTTTCTTTTAACTTATGTGTTTATGAGTGCTTTGCCTGCATGTACCTGTGTACACTGTGAGTGCTTTCGTGTTTGCAGAGTTCCTTCCAACTGTAGTCACACATGCTTGTGAATCAACCACCCTGTGGGTGCTGAGACCCAAACTCAGGTCCTCTGCAACAGCGGCAACTGCTCCTAACTGCTGAGCCAGCTCTCTAGCTCTGGTTTTGTTTTTTATTTTCAAACTGAGGCATTTTTCCCTCTCATGTTTATTGTTTCAACTTTGATATGTTTCCTTTCTAGCCTTTTAAAGTATAATTATTACTTGCACTGATTGTACAAACCAACAGGCTTCACTGTGACATGTCCACACATGCATAATCTTGCTTGGCTTTCCTAGCCTTTTAAGAGGGAAACTTTTACCACAAATTTCCCCAGTGTTGTTTCCTTAGAAGGGTACAACTAAGCTAGCCTTTTAAACACTGGTTAACTGTTACATGCACTGATGAGTTGATCAGAATCCTCATCGGGACCCCCACAGCCTCTTCCCTACTGGGCTACACGTTCTTCGATGTCCAGCTCCTTCACTGTCTCCTCCCACATCTAACCATGTGCTCGGCCCAGCCTGCATTCAGCAAAAGGCCTGGGTAAGAAAGACAGAGACTTAGGAGCAGCATAGTCCTTACCTGGGGGGCGGGGTAAACATGGAGGCAATCATCCTTCCCCAGCCAGGCCACCTGTGCCCATGACAGCTGAATAGACACATGGCATCAATTGCCTATGACGTTTCTGAATTTTATTTACTTTATTCAGAAAGGAGGGGAGCAGCAAGGCATAGGCCACCTATCAACATATGGTGTTTCTTACTCCATATAGAAAACTATTATATAACATCCACTGCAATTTGGCTTCTTTGTACTAAAAGCTATAATTCTGGAGAGGTGTGAGCATTAGGACTAACCTAATTTGGACTATAAACCTTTGGTATGTTGGTAATAAAACCTGGTATATCCTATATGTAAAAATAAAGACTGGCCAATGCCCAGCAGTCAGAATAGACATGGACTACAATTGCAAATTAAAATCAAGACTCAGGTGTCTATCATCCACCCATCAGATCCTAATGACAGCTACAGAAGAATTCATTATGTAAAAACCTCTGCTATTATGTTGTACAAAATGAGGCTGTAATGACCAAGTTTGAAGATTAAGAAATGGTCCATTTTTTTTCTGTTCTCTGTGACTTCCTGAAATGAATATTTTAGTATCTAATGTATATATTTATGATGTATATTACATTCCAATTTAGCAGTTTCTTTTAAAATTAAAGCAAAGGTGAATCTATGAGCAAAGTCAGAGCCAGAAGTACCTTCATGGTCATGTGGTCCCCACACTGTAAAGGAAGCAGGCTGGCCTGCAGAGGAACTTCTGGTGCCAGCTCTTGGATTAGAGCCAAGGCCTAGAGGCTACTACATTATTTTGAAAGCTTATTAGTCAGGCAACTTGCCAGGCCCATCCCCGGAGCTTCTGAGTCAGCCAACTAGGTTTGGGAACCATTGGATCTGAGGTACTCTCCAAGGCAAGACATTCAAGGAGGTCATGATTCCAGGCTTGTCTTTGCTTTTTATCATTGAAGTTGATCAGGGTGGGGCTAGAAGTGGCATCAGTTTTTATCTGTGCTGTGATGGACTGCTGTGACATAAAGCATTTTGGTCCCTGTTGTGGGATAATCTTTTTGTACTCTGAGAAAATGTGTCTCTATCTAGCTGCCTTCTGATTGGTTTAGTAAATAGCTGAATGGCCAGCAGGTAGGTAGAAGAGAATGGGCAGGATTTCATGCTGAAACAGGAACTCAAAGAATAACTGGAGGCACACATTTCACCAGCCAGATAAGGAGGAAGGGGGATGCACAGTTCTGAGCAGAGGTAATGAGCCACATAGCAGAATATAGATTAATATAAATGGGTTAACCTAAGTTATAAGAGCTAGGTGGAAACAAGCCTAAGCATCTTAATAAGAATGTTAGTGTCGGGGGCTGGAGAGATGGCTCAGCGGTTAAGAGCACCGGCTGCTCTTCCAGAGGACCTGGGTTCGATTCCCAGCACCCACATGGCAGCTAACAACTGTCTGTAGTTCCAGTTCCAGGCAAACACCAAGGCAAATAAATAAAGGTTTTTTCTTTAAAAAAAAAAAAAAAAAGAATGTTAGTGTCATTATTTGGAAACTGGTGTTCCAGAGAAAGTCTAACTACAGGTCCCCAGCAGTGATTCAAACACTTCTGTTTGTAGATTAAGTGTCATCTTTCTGGTGCTAACAACAAATTATAGCTCCAGATATAGTGGCTCCATCCATCCATCCATCCATTCATCTCTACCATTAAAAAAAAATCAGTGTCAATGATCAGTTCTTTGAGACCAGTGAGGATGGCAAAATACATAGAGAGTGAAGAAAGAGTAGCATATTAGGGAGCCATCTAGAAGGAGCATCTTATCTAGATTTGGGGGCATCAGCGGATGCAGATGAATAAGCAGAAACTGATCACCATAAAAGGAAAATACTTACTTTCATCAATCCTCTAAAATGAGTGCATTTCACCTCCCAATTAAAAGGAAAGAAAGAATATCTAGGAGGCAGTTTGGCAACCCAGGAGCCTGTCACAGGAATCATTTAGTGCATAATAGTAATGTCGTAGTGTCAGTGATTGACTTGCATGAGGCTAACACTGGGGAAGCAGAAAGAAAGGGTTACAGGAACTCTGCACATTTCTTTAATGGCCTTCTGCAAAAGGCTTGCAAAAAATTGTCTATGATGATCATATGGAATAACAAATACTCAAGGTAGTCAAAGGAAATTTATCTTTCTGAATAAAAAAGAGACAGGAAACAATATAATTCAGTACACACATAATCTGAGTGAATAGTCTAAGTATCAGTTTGGATATCTGGAAACAGAAGCTTCCAAACCCTTCTATTAGCATCCCTGAGATACAGGTGTCCCAGGCCAGTCAGTAACAGTTCAGGCTAGCTCATATGCCTACAATACTAGTCTCCAGAGCTAGTGTAGCAAATCACTACAAGCTGAGTCAAAGACATATTACTTCTCAATTCAGATTGCACCATGTTTGAACATGATTGGTTCTTCCTTAGGACTCAAAGGGATCCACACTTTGCCTGCCTCCCTCTGGCTTCTAGAGGCTGTTGACAGTTCTTCATGTTCCTTGACTTTTAGATCTTCCCAGAGTCTACCTCCTATGTTCACAGCCAAATATTCCTCTTATAAGGACACTAATCACTGAATTAATACTCCTCTTGTAGCTGATGTGACTTTCAAATTATTTAATTACACCCACAATGACCTTAATCTCTAAATAAGGTCACATACAGGGGCTAAGAGAGATGGCTCAGCACTTAAGAGCATTGACTGCTCTACTAGAGGACTGAGGTTCAATTCCCAGCACCCACAAAGCAGCTCATACTTGTCTGTAACTTCAGTTCTAGGGCTTCTGACACCCTGGATGTGCAGGCAGGCAAAACACCAATGAATATTAAATTAAAAAATAATGTCACATGTATAATTACTAGAAGTTATGACTCTAACATCTCTTTAGGAGAGACACAGGTCAACTTTCAAAGCTCACAATACATATAACTATCCTTTACCCTTACAAATATTCCCTGGCCAGTGAGAGAGCCAGGACAGGTTTCCAGATTCCCTATATTCTTATACTTCTGTGCCTGCCCTGGCCTGTCTTTCACATAAGGATGGTCCTAGAGAAATCTTTATTATCTTTCAAAACCGAGGGCACAGTTCTTCTTTGTGAGCCTTTTCTCCTTTCTACACTGGATTAGTTTTGTAGAGCTGTGGCACAATACCTTACTTTAGGAACTGTAGTGGTTAGAATAGAAATGACCCTCACTGGCTCCAGTGTTTGAACACTTGGTCCATAGGAAGTGGCACTATTAGGAGGCGTGGCCTTGCTGGAGGAAGTGTGTCACTGTGAAGGAGGAAGTGTGTCCCTGTGGGGGCAGGCTTTGAGGTTGTATATGCTCAAGCTAGGCCTAGTGGGCAGTCTCCTTCTGCTGCTTGTGGATCAAGATGTAGAACTCTCAGCTCCTTCTCCAGCACCATGTCTGCCTGAGCATGCCGCCATGCTTCTCATCATGATGATAATGGACTAAGCCTCTGAAACTGTAAGCCAGTCTCAGTTAGAAGTCTTCCTTTATAAGAGTTGTGGTCATGGTGTCTCTTCAGAGCAATAGAAACCCTAACTAAGACAGGAAGAAACGCTTAGTTTGCTTATTCTTTTAGAGGTCCATTGAGGTATGGAAGGTATGAAAAGCAGAACAGCTCACATTATGGCATCGAGGAAGCAACAGAAAATAGGAAGATGTCAAGTAAAATGTGACTCCAAGGCAATACCCTCAGAGACTTACTTTCTCCAACCACATCTGCCTTTTGCCATTTCCAACAGTGTCATCATGCTATGAATGGGTCAAGAGATGAGTCCACTTGCTAGAACCCCAAAACCTCCAGTCTGTGGTTATTAAACATCATCACAGAGGCATGCAAAAGTGTCTCACCATCTCATCTCATAGGTGTCACTGGATCTGGGCAAGTTGGTCATCACACTTAATCATATACCATCTCTTAGAATCAATTTCTGGCTTTTCTATTCCCCTAAACCCTGTCTGTCTACATCAAGAATGGCATGGCAAAAGCAGACCATGACCTAGTTGCTGTTTTGGCTTTTGTCATTGAACTGCAAGCCCTCAGAGGACAGGGCATTCCAAGGCAGCTGCAGCAAGGGGGTAGGAGGCAACCTCACAACATTGTGTTTAAACAGCACAGCTTGGCCATACTAAATTCTGATATTCCCTTTAGCTCAACTCAGCACTTTCCATGGGGTCAAACATAGGCTGCCAGTGAATTTCCAACCTGATTTCCCCTGCTCTGGTCTCCCTGGGAGGTCCCTGTACTAGACACAGTCTGGCTAGGTCTGGTGAAAGCTGACAGCCCTGGCTTCTCACTCCCTTGGACTGCTCTCATGGACTCTGCAAATAGCAACTTCTGCCTGGAGGGTTTCAGCACCATAATGGGGCTTTCACTGGCTGCTCCTCAGTGTGTGTGTGTGTGTGTGTGTGTGTGTGTGTGTGTGTGTTGGCAACTCATGGTGAAAGGCCAGCAAGGCTCTATCAAAAGCCTTGTGCAAAGGTCAAGCTTCCTTCTCTCCTCAGTAGCAACTTTCTTCTTGGTCGTCTATATCTTAGACTAAATCCTTCCTTATCTCCATCTAGGGATCGTATTCCTCTCATCTCTGACTGGCACTCACAGCCAAACCAAAGACAGAAGGAAAGACAAAGGTGGGAACAGAGCACAGGGGAACACTGGACTTCTTCAGAAAGAGAGAACCTGGCCCCATCCATCTTCCCATAGGTGGGGAAACTGAGGCCTGGGGTAGATGAGGAACACCTGAGACCAATACAGTAAGCTGGTACAACACACAGAGGGAACTTACATCCTTACTGCATAAACTTCCCTGTTGTGAAAGGTTTCTGACCCTATCTGGAACAGAGGTTCAGATCTGCCCTGCCTGCGGCCCATCCTGTTTGGTCTGTTTCAGGCACATAGCTCTTTTATCTTAATTCAACCCATTTCCATTAATTTGTTCTGCCACGTGGCCAGTGGCCCCTAATTCACCTGGGTCTATAACATGTTTCTTCTTTGGAGGCTGGATGGACTCTGTCCGACTCCACCCTCCTCCTACCTGAACCTCAATTTCCCTGCCTACCTACAATGCCAGACACAGGCCAAAACTGTTTCTTTATTTACAGACTGATTTTCACAGCATATAGATGAACATTCCTACCACACTTCCGTCTACCACACCATCTCATCTCAGTCTACTCTTTCCATAAACACAGAAATTTCAAGCTTAATTAACATTTGGTCCAGAAACAGGCTCTAAGGAAAGTCTGCCTGAACCACTCCTCTGGCCCTGTCTGCCTAGAAGAACACTGACTCATCAGAGACGCTGTCTTGTAAGAGTGCTGTCTGCACATGTCAGAAAGGAGACACTGTTTGCTGTCCAGAGATCACATTTCAGGGACTATTAGAAGCAAAAATAGATCTGCATATTGATCACAAATTCAAAATGAACCAATTAAATTTGATTTAGCCTTTTACTGAAGAAAAAAAACCTGGCTTATATTTTGCCATTTAAAAGGCCCAAGAGCTCACTTTAATCAGTGTTTTATTGCAAAGAAGAGGCGCCTGAGAGATGGCTTATAGATTAAGAGTACATACTCTTCTTCAGGACCTGAGCTTGGTTCCCAATGTCAGGTAACTCACAGAAGCTGGAAACTCCAGACTCTAGGGGTCTGATTCCCTCTTCTGGCCTCTGTTTACACCTGCAGACATGTCACATAGGCATGCATATTGTCTTAGTCAGTGTTCTATTTCTGTGAAGCAACACCATAGCAATTCTTCTCAAAGAAAACATTTAACTGGGGCTGGTTTACAGTTTCAGAGGCTTAGTCCATTTTCCTCATTGTAGGGAGCATGGTGGCATGAAGACAGACATGGTATTAGAGAAGGAGCTCAGAGTTCTACATCTGGATCCACAGGCAGCAAGAAGAGAGAGACACTGGCCTGGCATGGGCTCTTGAAATCGCAAGCTTATGCCAGTGGCATACTTCCTCCAATAGTGTTGTATTTCTGGTCATGTCTCTAAACAACTCATTTTTCTTTGATAATTTTTAGTTTTCTCTTTCAATTCTAGGACCTGAGAGGTCATCCCTAGATTTCAAACACCACATTCAAAAGCTCCAAGGTAAAAAGTAGATAAAAATAAATAGGTTAATTTAAGTTAAAAGAGTTAGCCAGAAACTAGCCAAAGATAGGCTGAGCGTTCAAAGTCAATACTAAGCCTCTGTGTTATGAATTGGGAGCTGGTTGGTGGCCCAAAAGAAGAAGCCTTGTACAAACCTCACCCATTTTTCTTGTCTTCAGGGTGCAAATAGGAGAAGGTCCCCAGGCAATGTCTGTGGAGCAAACAATAGGTGATCATGTGACCCAAGATACAGGATGGGGATGGGTTTAATGACCTCTGCTTTACAAATGCAACTCTTCAACCTCCTATAAGTCAAAGCAATCAAGGAATTGAAATCAGGGAGAGCCATGTTGGGGCCTTGTGGCTAGGTCAGCCATCTAGTCCTCAGTACAGTCAATGGAGTAGGCCTCTTCCTGACTGGCTTGGATAAGCTTGGATAACCCTTTCTTTTATAAGCATCTGCACAGGCAACTGGGTTAGGAAAATGTAAGCCACAGTGTGTGAGACTTGGTGTATGACAGGGCTGTGGAGGAACCAAAGTGCTCTGGTGTAGAGACTACTCCACTGCAGATCAACTTGGTAGACAAGGCTTTATCCTGCTTGTCTGTTCCCTCTTTGAATGCTGGGAGTGAGGTATTAATAAGCTTGGTTTTGAATATAATCCAAGATTTTGTCTTCTGACATGAAACATGGTATAGTCAGAAGTTTCAGTTTGGCCAGAGACTCTCAAATGCCTGGCTACAGTTGCTTCCCAAATAATTGACTTAGAGGCTTAATATTAGTTATAAATGACCAGCCAGTAGCTCAAGCTTATTACTAACTAGCTCTTATACTTAAAGTAACCTACAGTTCTTATCTATGTTTAGCCACATGACTTGGTACCTTTGCTCAGTCCAGCAAGTTCTCATCTTGCTTCCTCTGGGTCTGGCTGGGAACTGCTTCTCTGCCTTTCCTCTTCCCAAAATTCTCTTAGTCTGGTTGCCCCACTTATATTTCCTGCCTGGCTACTGGTCAATTATCATTTTATTAAACTAATATAAATCTTTACAGTGTACAAGAGCATTATCCCACAGCAACACGGCCAGAAGAAATCTATGTTTAAATCAAGAATAAAGTCCTACGCTCCCTCTGCTTCATTGTCTCCTGCTGTGCATGTTTTTGGTGGGGATGTGGTGGCAGCAGGATGTGTTTGGGACAGAGGTGTGAAGGCAAGGGGAGCTTGGTATGGTGAAAAGACAGAAACATCTGGCCTATTCAGTTCAGCACCCATTGACATCATCTACTTTGTTCTTACTCAGAAGCAAAGCAGAGGGAGAGGCAATGTGAGGCTGAGTGGGGGGTTGCTTCAGGAAATGGAGTCTATGCAAGAAGAGAGAGTTGTGCACAGCCACACCATACAGTGAAAAGCAAACAGAGAGAAGGATTGTCACCTGGCCTCACATTTCTAGGACTAGGCTTCTAAAGACATTCCTGCCTTTTTCCTGCAAGACTTCATGTGCAACACTCCACAGCCTGCAAGAGAAAACAAAGCCAGTGGCCACTTGAGATGGGTCTCCCAGTACATTGCGACACTCAGTATACTGTGCCTCTCCTCATTCAGTCAACCATGGCCTTGTCTGATGCTTGCTTGCCTTGTCCTTGGCTCTCATGTTTATCTGACATTCAGGAAGCTCTAACTGGAGGCTGAGGAATGAAGATGGACCAAATGAAAAATACACAGAGATGGATCCAGCTGTTGCAGACAGACTCTAGGGAGCAAAGCTCAAGAGTTCGCAGTTATACTGTTAGGAACCTGTTTGAGGAGCTCTGGCCGATGCTCTGGTGTTGTACAAGATTTCTGACCCTGTTTGGGCCAGAAGTCTGACCTGTCTGCAGTCACTTTTCCCCCACAAAATGACTCTGACACTTATATTTATTTCATCTTGTTTGGCCTATGTCTCAGGTATATTGCTAGCTAGCTCTTTCATCTTAATTCAACCCATTTTCATTAATCTATCTGGCCACGTGGCCATGGCCCATGGCTTGTATCCGTAGTCCTACATGATTCTTCCTTGGTGCCTGGATCGAGTTTGTCTGACTCAACACTCGTTGTACCTGAAACTCAATTTCCCCCGCCTACTACTATGGTACCTGGCATAGGCCAACAGTTCCTTTACTTACAGCATACAGAGAAAATTCCCATTACACTCCGGAGGTATTCAAAACACCCCTACACTATGAAACAGTCCAGTGTCTGTATGGGCAACAATCAAGCTTCCATTCTCGAAAGCACACTTAGCTGTTATCAAAATGATAATCATGCAAACATTTGCTTGCAAGTGGCCTCAGAGACTGCAGCTGAGAATGTCAGGGAGGAGATAAAAATGGCCCTGGACCTGTTTGTCATGGAGGTCAAGAAAGGCCACCACAAGCTTCTTTCTGACTTTCCTAGTCCAGGACTTGGAACCTACTGTACTCACACCTGTTTACTTTTACACACTCCACAGGACTCAGAACATAGTTCCAATCACTCACTTGCACACAGCCCACTGGACTTGGAACCTACCGTACCACACCTGCTCACTTGCACACAGTCCACTTGTCCCTTTCACGGTTTTTCCAAACCCTCTTGTTTCATCACCCACTGGTCTTGGCTCCTGGATGAGCATCCTTTGTCTGTGTCTTCAACCACCAGCCAGTCATAAAAGTTTTCACCAAATGAATTTTCTCTTAATCCCTTCACTTGAGATTACTCTCCACAGTGCTCATGGGTCAATTGTAGCTCTTCAGATTAGAGGCTTTGACTGGACAGTAAGGCCAACATACTCCACTGAGGTTTGGTGTCAACTTAATCAGAAACCCCTGTGAGCCAGTGAGCTCTGGTATCACGTGGAACAGTTGACTAGCTATGGGAAAAGGGACCTGGGGTCTTGACTTCAATGTGTTGATGCTGAGATGAAAAAGATAAATAAATAAGGCAACTTCAAGAGTCTGCTCTCCATGAAGAAAAACTGTAGGCTAGGCAAGCAAGACAAGCAATTTAAGACTAAGAACATCCATGATGGCCCTCCTGGTCCTGGTCCTGGCCCTGACCCATACTTGTTCCTTGATCTGACTGTACATCAGTTGATTTCCTGCCCACCAAGGCAGCTGCAGGGTTTGCATAGCCAAGGACTCCCAGACATGAGGTCCAGTTGGTGTGAAACCCAGAGTGCCCTCTGCTTTCTGAGTGTTATTCTTATATTTGGTGCATTCATCCAGCAGATATGCTGTGGTGCCTGGAGCACAAGGTTCAATTACTCAATCTACCATCTCAAAGTTATAAAATGAGCTTGAAATAATTACTAAAATGTATCCTATCTCCCAGCTTTACAAAGGCATATTGCAGTGATTTGAAAACCCAAGTTCTAATTTAAAATTTTAAAATTTCTGAAATTTTGCACCCTCCCCCCGGACTTAGTAGCATAACAGAAGATTGTCTTCAGTCCCTGCTCATCTCCATTCTTTCTTCCCCCTTCAGTATCCATGTCTGCAAGGAGCCTCACATCCCCACACAAAGACACATCTGGACATATTGTCCAAAGTCCAATTATTTTGCACATCCCTTGAGCACAGCCATCCATTGCTCATGCCCTATCATAGTAGTGTGTACCCCTCTAGAACCATCCCCATTTGTGAAAACAGACAGGAGGAAAGGCCCCGGAAGTTATACATCTGTGTTTCACTAAGGAATTTGGGAGCTCTCTGTACATAGAAGAGGGTCCAGAATATGAACCATAGGACTTATTGTCTCCTTATGATTCATGAAGACAGACATGGATTTGTTAAGGGTGGGACTACTACCAGCCTTAGGAGTTAAGATCCACTGAGTGGGTGAGGATCAACAAATGTGGACCTTTTGAAGACTGCCCTTCCTTATCTGCCCAAGGCCAGATGACACTGGGAAGGTTCACAGCCAGCCCTCTGTCCAGCTCTTGATTGAAGGTGCCTTGTCCTGCCACTACTGATAGCAACCAGCACTGTACTTCAAGGCCCACATATCTGCAAGGTACTTTTATCATTTTTTTGCTGTGGTATGGGCAGTGTAAGTACCACAGGCCTTGGGCTTGGTCCCAACTCCTCAGGCCACACATTTCCCATCTATAAAATAAGAGCATGTCTAGTGATTGGAGGAAGCCTTGAGTGAGTGAAGGCTGAGTGAACATGTGTTGTTGACACAGCAGTCATGTTGAGGACCCCCACAGCTGCAGGCTCAGAGAGATGGCAAAGCCTTCCTTTGGGAACCAAGGGTGAACTGACAGTGTGTGCAGAAAAATGTTCATTGTCTTTCCTCCTCATGACCTGAAGACTGCTCCCCCGCAGAGGTTGTCCTACAACTAGCTAAACCCGCCTCCTTGAAACATATATGTATATCATATAGCTATATGCTATAAACACTGCCTTTTTTTAAAGCTATACGCAGCAACCATGCTTCTCTGTTCAACTCTATACAACAAACATGCTTGGCTTTTGAGGGCCTGTGATTTCTCCAAAAGAGAGCCCAGACCACCGGATGGCAGCTTTCTGTCCCTATGCCCGTCGTCTGTCTTTTCTTCATTCCCTTGTCAGTCAGTCAGGTCTGTTCCTGAAGCTACACTGGATGCAGTCAGCATGAGCTGACCTGTTTCCAAAGTCATGGAAATTAGTGATTTATGGCTCCCAAGGGCCTTGCTTTCTCTTATCAGTCACATGTTCTCAACCATGAACATTAAAATCACATAAGCAGTTTTAAAAAGTACCGGAACCTGGCCCTCCTTGAAGAGACCCCATTCAGTTATCCTGGGATGCTGCAGGATTACCTGGGTTACTGTCCTGTACAGCTGGGCCTGGGAACCACAGTTAAAACCGGATGGAAAGCTCCCTCCTCCTCCTGCTCACAGTGGAGCAGGACAGATGCCCGGCCCAGACACACAACAGCTGTAGGCCAGGCTAGACACCCAGATCCACAGCGGGGGGTCCTCTGCTTACTTTCCAGAAGTAAACAGAGTCAATTTCCTGGCCTCCCAGCTCCTCACCTCCTCATCCAATTTCCCATGCTCCAGCTGAAAGCCCACGGGGGAGGAGACAGAGCAGGCAGCTGTGTAATCTAGGTGGATTTTCTCAGGGGTGGGGGAGGCTGATTTTGGCTCCAGTTTTCCTGTTTCCTCACAGCTGGAGCTGGAACAGCGTGAGCTAGTGGGGCTGAGAGACCAGCTGTTGGCAGTTGTTCCCATGTTATCTCTCTCTCATGACAGCTGCAAATCTGTTGCGGGGTGTGTGTGTCCATCCAAGTGTGAGAATGTATCCCAGCATACCCTCCCCGCCCGCGACCCCCACCCGCCGCCGGAAAAAAAGATGAGGAGGTAGAAGACAGAGAGCATGAATTTCACCGCTCCACCAGAATCAGCACTTCTTAAACCCGTGCCGAACCTCCACTTCCTCTAGTCCATGTGATGCCTCCTCCTTGGAGAAAGCATCCATGAGCACCTGGCATGCTTCCCCTTACCGAGATTCCAGGCCGGAAGTATCTCCACTTATCTAAGTGCATGTTATGAAGTCTGGTGGTCTCCCAGGCATGGGAGGCTGCTGGCTCTATTTAACTCCCAGAACTGCTCTAGGACAGCAGCACTATCAGCATTTTGTCTTGCACACGAGGAAACCGGGAACAGAGTATGTAATAACATGAGATCCCAGAACTGGGAAGATCCCTATGCAGTCAGTCTCCAGCTCCGTCCCAGTTCTGTCCTGGCAGTGACTGGGAAGGAAGTACTTTTTCAGGAGAATGAGGTCTCTTTTGACTCTGATACTCCAACAGTGGAGCTGCTTGAGTTTGTCTGTTTGGGAACTGTTCTTGGACCGCATTGGCTGACCGTCTAAGCCTCTGAGTGAGAAACGCCTGTCTTTGTCCCCGCAGGGCTCTGCTCCTGAAGCACGGGAGGAACATTACCTGACAGGGGAATTATCCGGTGCAGGACTGTGGGACTGAGTTCCAGAGATAACAAATCTGTGCAAAAGGACCAAGTTTGGCCCAGTTTGTGGACATGTTACTCCCACCTGCCTCACTCTGCTCATCCGCATCGGAAGCTTGCGTGCACTGGGCAGTTTGCCCCGGGGGTTTGCTAGAATGTGCTGATTTCCACACGCCATTGTGCTCAAGGGTGACTCACAGTAGCATTTCCAAGATGGCAGTAGGAACCTGAGTGAAGCTTGTCCCCCAGGCCTTTGAACCATTTTAGTGTTGGGTGTTTTCTGCTGTGCTTACAGCCTAGGACGTGTATGGGTGCTGGGATGGGGTGTTCTACTGAGAGGGGGGTGATGATGAGCAGCCAAGAGCTTCACCCCAGCTGCCCATGTCCTAAGGAAGAAGACATCAGTCAAGTGAAACCACAGGCCATCTGCTAGGCAGTACAGCTGATGCTTCCCCAGCCTCATTTTATACCAAAGTAGTCTTTTAAATTTTCTTCTCTCTATTTAATCAAGCATAAGTCTTATCTGCTAAATTCCCAGTGGTGTGGAGAAATCCTTCTGTTCTTCCCTCACCAGGCTTTACATTTCCACTCATCAGTGCACTGATAAAGGGTTTTTGTTGCAGTTGTTGTTTTTAGAGGTAAAAATTAAATGTCTAGTGAAATAGAGATCCCAGATCACCTGTCTATCATAGACTTCAGAATTTTCTACTTTTAGCAAGCTTCCTGACAATGCCAATGCTGCTGGTCCCCAGGTTACACTTGGAGGTGCCGGTGCCTATGAGACACACCCAATTGATTTGAAGCCTAAAAACACAGAGCCATTCCAGGCTTGTCTATGCACTCTGAGCATGCCAAGTGCCTTCAGCAGCCATAGCTGGTTTCTCATTCTTGGCATCCCAGCCCCATCCCAGTGTACCTCAAGCCACAGCTCTGTTCCCATGCCTACTTACATGCATATGGCCCTGAATCCCTGGGCCATGTCTGCTGGGAAGTCTGAGCTGGCTGAAGAAGCCTCCTCCTTACTGATATATGACAGCTCCCCACCACACCTGCCGTCAGCTGTGTTTGGGGTACCCCAGCTTGTGCTGCCATCCAAACACACACACCCCACTGAGGCACTTTCTCCTCTGGTGTCATGTCATGTGGTTTAAGTCCTTCCCAGGTGACCAGAGAGTTGGGCTCCTTGTTTAGGTCAAAGGGCTGGGTTTGACCTCCGAGAAAAGGTGTGAACTTCAGAAAAAGGAATGTGCATTAGAAGGAGATCCTGCCTAGGGAGAATTAAAGTATTTTATGAACCGATCACAATGAATCTGATTGCATTATCAGTCACGGTAGACCTTATAACAATTATCTGCATTGAATGCTAAGCCCACTGGCATTGTCACAAGGACTAACATTGCAGTCCACACAGAGACCAAGGTCAGTGTACTCAAGGGCACAGTGCTGTATACAGGTGTGCGGTAGTTTAAATGAAAATGGCTCCCATGGGCTCATCTATTTGAATGCTTGATCACACTGGCCTAGAGATGAAGATGTAACTCTCAGCTACTGCTCTAGTGCTATGGCTGCCAACATGCTTCCTGCCACCATGAGGAGAATGAACTAAATTTCTGAAACTATAAGCAAGCACCCAGCTATAATGCTTCCCTTTATAAGAATTGTGTTGGTCATGGTGTCTCTTTACAGCAACAGCACAGTGACTAAGACAAGTTGGTACCAGGAGTGGGGTCTTGTCTTGAGGTCACCACTCCCTTTATTTCAATAAACTTTTTAATTTGCTTGAGCACTAGACTTAGATCCATTAGAGCTTCTGGGTGTTTCTTTTATCCTCAAACTTTATGTTTTGTTTTTCTCTTTGCCCAGCTTGCTCCTTTTCATTATAGACCTGTGTGAATACTAATAACCACATGCCAGTCATGACTAGGCTATCTTGAAATCTCTTTTTCCAACACCTTCAATCCAAAACTCTTCAGTTTAGCCTCAGACAGACTTTTAGGACAGGGGTACCACATTCAATACATCACAAGAATGGTCTCTAGGCAACATTCTAATATTCCTTTTCTCTGAAATGTATTGAGCCAAGCCATTAGAATTTACAATGCTTTCAGCACTGCTGTCTTCCATGCTTATACTAGTATGGCCCATTAAGCCCACTTAAACCATTCAACTGCTTTCCTAATCCAAAGTACCATTGTCTACATTCTGCCAACAAGTAGCATAATTAGGCCCGTCTCAGCAATACCTTGCTCCCTGGTACCAATTCCACAGCTAAGGAAAGCCACTGAGATCAGGAGTATGTCAAAAGTGTCCCTGAATGGAGGCCCAGAGAATCCATTGCATTAAGATATCAAAGTAAAACCTGAATTTTGTTGTAGACCTCGTGATGTTGGAGATGTCAGAACAGTGGGACATCTGCCAAGGAGAGCTGTAGACTACGTATGGAACCAGCCCAAGAGAAAGAAGTGTGTTGTAGTCTACAAAGCCAAACAAAGTTGGAGATCTGAAGAGTGCTTTGACAGCAGACAGGGAGACACAGAATTTGGAGTTTGCTCTTGTTGTTGCTCTGGTCCAGTACTTCCTCACTATACTCCCTGGCCTTCCTTTTGATGGTGATGTATATTCTTGTGCCATTGTTTGTTCAAAGTATATGGTCTGCTTTTTGATTTTGATTTTATAGAGGATTACAATTAAGAGATTGCCATGTGTCTCCGAAGAAATTTCGACTTTGGACTTTTATACAGTGTTGAGACTGTGATAGATTATGGGGACTTTTGAAGTTGAACCAAATGCATTGACCACAAATCTGTGGAGGCCAGGAAGTAGAATGTGGTGCTTTATGTGAGAATAACCTTCATTGGCTCATATATTTGAATGCTTGGTCACTAGGAAGTGAAACTCTTTGAAAAGCTTAGAAGGATTAGAAGGTGTGGCTTTGTTGGAGTAAGTGTGTCGGTCATCGGGAGTGGACTTTGAGGTTTCAAAACCTATGTCAGGCCTGTTCTTTCTCTCTCATCTATCTGTCCATCCATCCATCCATCCATCTGTCTATCTATCTATCTATCTATCTATCTATCTATCTGTCTCTGTCTGCAGATTAAGATGTAGCTCTCAGCTCCTCACCCTTGCATGCATGAGCAGCACTAACTGGACTTAGAAAGTTATCAAATAAATAAATAGATGAAAGTTTACATGAAGTTTGGAGGGAGCCATGTTGCAAGGAACATGATAGAAGTTGAAGGGGAAAATGGGAAGCAGATATGATCAAGCTTCGCTGTGTTAATGCAGGAAATTCTCCAAAATAGAGAGAAAAAGTTAAAGCATGCAAAAAACAAAACAATAACAATAACAACAGAGCAGTCAAAGGACACATCACGATCCTGTTTGCGTGAATTTTGTAAAGAACTACAAAGCATTCATGACAAAGCATCCAGGCTGGCACAGGGGCTGGGGTTAGACAGGAAGGTGGAAGAGGTTCCATGTATATGGTGATGCAATAAGATCAAATGTCACTGTGACCCTGACAGTGTAAACTCATTGAATCTCATTGAGTCATATACATGAAATTGAGAATTAGCATATAATGTATATTGCAATGGATTTGTTTTAAAAACTCTTTAGCATAAGCCAAGGATGGTGGTTCACATCTTTAACCTCAGCACTGAGGAGGTAGGGCAGGAGGTTCTTTGTGACTTTGAGGCTAGCTTGATCTACAGAGTGAGTTTCAGGGCAGCTAGGGCTACAGTGAGGCCCTGTCTCAAAAGCAAAAAGCAAATAAAGAAAAGAAACTTTCATATATAAAACTTTCTAAGGGGGAAGAGAACAAAGAAAAGAAGAAAAAAAGAAAGTGAGAGAGAGTAGAAAAAAGTAAAGGATAGAGGCAGGGAGAGAGGGAGGAAGGGATGGAGGGAGAGAGGGAGGAAGGGATGGAGGGAGAGATGGAGGAAGGGATGGAGGGAGAGATGGAGGAAGGGATGGAGGGAGAGATGGAGGAAGGGATGGAGGGAGAGAGGGAGGAAGGGATGGAGGGAGAGAGAGAGGGAGGAAGGGATGGAGGGAGAGATGGACTAGGGGATGGAGGGAGAGAGAGAAGGAAGGTGGGAGGGATGGAAGAAAAAGTGCAAGAAGGGAAGGAAGCTGGAATGTAACTCTGTCAGGCTCGTGTGTTCTTCATGCATGCACTTTGGGTTCTCATGTCCTCCGTGAACCATCCTTCACTGCCAACCCAGCAGCAAGGCCCAGGCTGACCCTGGCCAGAGCCTTTCCTAAATTTTCTCACCCACTCTGGCCTTATTGGCCATTTGTAGGCAAGTGACTCTTTCAGATATGTCCCTTGCTTTTCCTCTCCTGCACTTGCTATCCCCCACCCCAAATCCACCTTGGTGCCTGGGACAACACTTAACACATCCCCATGTACACATTGTATTTATCTTCTACTCTTCCCAGATTTCTCTCATGTTCTTTGTCATTTCAATAGTTTGTTAGCTCCTGACACCCCAGACTCAGAGAACAGATTAAGGCCCAAAGTCTTTGGTTATTGTTTTTAGTGGAAACCTCAGGGCTGGGAGCCTGGCTCAGCAGTTAAGAGTGTTTATTGTTCTTTTAGAGGATCTGGTTTCCATTCCCAACACCCATATCAGGTGCTTCCCAATGCCTATAATTCTAGTTCCAGGGGTCCACAGCCCTTTGGCTTCCTTGTGTCCCTGAATGTATGTGGTACACATAAACCCACATAGGGACACACACATGCTTATAAAAATAATACAAAAAATATTTTTAGTTTTAAAAGTGATGTACTGGCTAGTTTTATGTCAACTTGACACAAGCTAGAGTTATCAGAAAAGAAGGAACCTCAATTAAAAAAAATGCCTCCATAAGATTGGAATGTAGGAAAAAGCCTGGAGGGCATTTTCTTAATTAGTGATAATGTGGGAAGGCCCAGCCTATTGTGGGTGCTGCCATCTTTGGGCTGGTGGTTCTGCGTTCTATAAGAAAGTAGACTGAACAAGTTCTGGGGGTTGAATAGGAGTGGCCCCATAGGCATATATTTGAATGGTTGGTCCTTAGGGATGGTGACACTTGAAAGATTAGGAGGTGTGGCCTTGTTGGAGTGGCTATAGTCTTGTCACTGGGGGTGGCTTTGGGGTTTCAAAGGCTCAAGCCAGGCCCAGTCTCTCTCTCTCTTCTGTCTGCAGATCCAGGTATATAACCCTCAGCTCTTCCAGCACCATATCTGCCTAGGTGTTGCTATGCTTTCCACCATGATGATAATGGACTGAACCTCTGAATGTAAGCAAGCCCCAACTAAATGCCTTCTTTTAAAAGAATTGCTATGATTATGATGTCTATTCACAATAATAGAACACTGGCTAAAGCGCAAGCCATGAGAAGCAAGCCAGTAAGCAGCACTCCTCCATGGCCTCGGCATCAGCTTCTGGCTCCCGGTTCTTGCTCTGCTTGAGTTCCTGTCCTGAGTTTCTTCCGTGATGAATGGTGATATGAAATCACAGGCTGAACAAACCCTTTGCTTCCCAAGTAGCTTTGCTTGTGGTGTTTCATCTCAGCAATAGGAACCCTAACTGAGACAAGTGAAAATGTAATTTGACTGTGGTGCTTAAAGTGGGGCCTCTGGGAAATGATTAGACTAAGATCTTAGGTAGGACATCCATGGCTGAATCCTGGTGGCTTCATATGAGAAGAGCTATGACATGACAGAAATACACACAGATACAAATGTGTGCTTCAGAGTCCTGCCGTGTGGCACACTATGTGCTTTAGGGCTCTGCCAGCCTGAATGCCCAAGACCAGAGGCAAAAGCAAGAGGGCCCACTTGATCTTAACGTGGCCCTGCATTGTACCACACTATTTTGATTTCCAGCCTCCAAACATGTATGTTAAAGAAACCTTTTCCCATGAAGTAACTTGCCACTGGTGATTTGTTACAGTAATGAAAACCCACCTAAGAACACATCTTTCAGCTGTCCTTAGTATGATCATGATCCATGTAAGCAGTCAAATTAGAATAGGAGAATCATATATAAATCAACTCCAAGACCTCGGCTTTTTACATAAAGTTTACAAGCAAAAATGTTGAGATTTTGATACACAGCTTGACAAGTTCAAGAATTTTATAGAGTTGTATAATCATCACCAACAATGAAGTATGGACATACCTTTCTTTAGAGAAACTTCCTCCAGCTTTGCAGTCAACACACCCTTGGCACACCTCAAGCATTCACTTATAGCCACTGTCTCATATCTATTATTAAGTATTAGTTTTTCCTGTATATGGATTTTGTTAATGGAATCCTACAGTTTTTATTATTTTGAGTCTATTACCACATGCATAGGGTGTTCCCTTTTACTTTTTAGTAGTGTTCTGTTGTGTGGCTATTTATCCAGCCAGACCTTTGCTTGCGAAGATTCACATTGTTTCCAGTTAGCTCTTTGAATAAGACTGCTATAAACATTCTGTATACTTTTATTGGGAACATGTTTTTCTTGTATAAATTTTTAGTATCCTATTTTCATGTATAAATACATAAAGGTGGGACTCCTTAATCCTAGGGTAGGTGCATGCTTAACTGCACAGGAAACTGTCCAAGAGGTCTCCAAAATGCTTCTAGCACAGTGGTTCTCAAGAAAAGAGGACATAGCAGAGATACACACAGATACAGATGTGTGCTTCAGACTGTGACATACTGTGTGCCTTGGGGGCTCTGCCAGCATGGGCACCAAGGACCAGAGGCAAAAGCAGTGGGGCCCACTTGATCTTAATATGGCCAAGGGGTTCCTTCCTCACAGTTTCCTAATGTTGTAACCCTTTAACACAGTTCCTCATGTTGTGGTGACCCCCTACCCATTAAGTTGTCTTTATTGCTACTTCATAAGTATAATTTTGCAACTGCTATAAAGTGTAGTATAAATATCTGTGTTTTTTGATGGTCTTAGTGTGACTCCTGTGAAAGGAGAAAGGATCATATGACCTTCAAAGGGGTCGTGACCTGCAGGTTGAGAAGCATCATTTTCCAAATACTCTCTAGCTGAAGGTGATTGTGCTCCGGTTCCTCCAATGCCCACCACTTTGGCACAGTCAGCCATCTTGATGTTCACCATGCTGCCTGGAGGGTGGGGTATTATTGTTGCAGTTTTACTTGCATTTTCCTGATAATGAATGTTGTTTTATTTTATTCTGTGCTTGACTATAAAGTGTCTATTCCAGTCTTTGGTTCATGTTCTCCTGCATCATTTATCTTTAAAGTTTTCATTTGTTGGACAGAGTTGTCGATTCTAAAATCTGAAGAAATTGTTCCCCTTAGTCCACTGATTTGCATCCTAGTTCACCCCTCTAGCTTTCTCAACAAAGCTAGGCTGGACTTCTGACTATCTTCTTTGACACTAGCGCCTTTGTATAGAGATGGGCAGAATGGTTTCTATGCCAATCCACGGCACTCCTTTGTTCCCCATTAACTAGAAGGGTCCATCAGCATCTGAGATGACTGTAGACCCTGGACTCCCTTCTCTCCACTCCAGACATCCCCATCTACTGACTAGTAGAGCTGAACCCTTGCCACCAACACTGCTTTGTCCCTTCTTCCTGCCAGTGTCTGCTTGAGCTCTTACTCCATCTGCAATGACAAGCGTTCTCTCTCTCTCTCTCTCTCTCTCTCTCTCTCTCTTTCTTCTCTCTCCCCCACCCCAGTCATTTTCTCCCTTTAAAAGTCAGGCTCTAGTACACACCTATAATCCCAGCACGGAGAATGCTAAAACAACAAGGTTGCAAGTTCAAGGACAACCTGGGATACATAGCCAAGGCTTGGTTTAAAACAAAACAAACAATAAAACAATGTGATCAAATAGTTCTGATAAGACTTCTGAGGTGTCTTCTCTAAACCAGCCCCTCAACACCCAACGGCACTGCCTCTGAGCCAGCCCTACCTCCTCTAGTCCCATAACATCAGGCATCAGTTTATCACAAGTCTCTCCAGACATCTTCAGCAACTGCCTTTCTCTCAGCTTCCAGTGCTGTGTTCTTCAGCTCAGAAACGAAATTCATACCTGTGGCTAGAGTTGGACAAGAGCCTGCGGCTGAATGAGTCACTTATTTCTGAAACTGCTGTTCCCAAGTCTACCATTAAGAAGTGTGTTGTTGTAGAGGGGGCAAGCAAGAGGGGATGAGACAAATGGGTAGAATCCCCTGATTGCACCCCAGAATCAACCAGTTTGCTGGGGCAACCCTAAAGACTTGAACTTGAGGCCTTCATTGTGCTGAGGTGGCCCCAGCAATGGCTGAAAGGATGGCAGAAGGGACTGAGTGGAGGCTCTTCTCCACCTCTGCTGTGCTCTTTAGCTCAGACAGGGAGAGTATCTCTATTCTCTTCCTGCTCTGGAGGGTTTGGTGCTCCAGGGTTCAGAGGAGGCTCCCTTCCATCTCAGTCAACTTTCAAGCTTGCAAAAGGATCTGTTTCCAGTAACTTTCCTCTCAGAGACTCCAGGAGGAGTCTGGTATTAATCTGCCTACTGTGTTGCAGGCCTTCCTCATTCACAACTGGGTCTGTTTGAATAGGACGCCAGGTGTGGGTGTTCGCAGCTCATTAAATTACAGCAGCAGCAGCAGCAGGAGAGAATCCAGGACTGTGGGCAGAGTGCAGCCTGGAGGCTTAACTCCCAGCTTCCACGCTGGCTCCTCTCCACAGCCAATTTGTCCGGTGGCTTCCCATGCCATTCTTAATTTCCTGCACTGACAGGATCTCACCACCTCATCATGCTCGTCCTCACCCACCTTTAGGACATCTCTGACAGGAGGAAAACACTCAACTTTTTTTTTAAATTCAGGTTTTATTTGCAATTTTTAAGAATTTGTTTTTGGTGTCTACTCACTGAACAAAATAAGAGGAGGAACTATGAACTTTGGATGGCCACCTGCCTTAGGGCTCCTCTCTACCACACAGGCCATGTTGTAGCCTCTGAGTCACAAGTAGCAAACATAGGTCCTCACCATGACAGTCCCTCAGGTATGTGACAACTGCATTCCTGCTTCCCAAGCCTTTTCTTCTCCAGGTCAAAGGTCCTCAGCTCCTACTCAGCTTGATCACATCATGGTTGCAGGTTCCCTCAGCAACCGCCATGTCTGTCCTCTGTAAACTGTGTCTAGCCCCAAGGATTTAGACTTTGGACATTTGCTTTACCCTCCAGAGATAAGGCCTCACTCTGAATCCACTTTGTAGGGTTTTGTTTTTATTTAGTCGGTCTTGCTCTTGACAAATAGACCCTGGCTACCAGCTTGCTCAGCTGTGATCTCAGCAGGAAGGGCCAGTGGTTATCTTATTTGTTTGTCTGTTTTGTTTTAAGCACACTCTGAAGTCCTTCAGGATGGTGAATGCTAAGGGTATGTTGCATGAAGAGGAGCTGAATGAAGAAGGTGGGTGATGCCCTCAGAGAACGTCTTTTAGGGCCCCGCTATCACTGCCCCAGAGCCATTCTGCAGATGGTAGGAGCATAGTGGGGGGGTCCTGCCAGCTAAAGCATCTACAGACATCTGCATCAGGCTATCTTCTGCCTTAGCAAAGAACTTACCACCATCTCACAAGCCTTTCCTTATCTCTGTCTTCACAAATGTCTCAGATAGAAGGCTTAAATCAGTTTGGAGTCCCATGCTTAGATTTAGGATTCCTGTGTGTATTAACGACCATGTTCAATGCGTTGGCTTCTGCCTTCCTGAATATGAATTCTTTCCCAGGGAAGAATCTGTGATCCACGTGATGTAGCTGCCCATGCTTCTGCTCCAGACTCACCTCTAAGATGAACTACCAATCCAAAGCAGGCTTCACAAACCTTGACAATAAGAGTATGTGAGAGGCTGTTACTGTCCACGAGCCAAACTTCCTAGACTTTGGTTCGGTTTTCTGCTGAGATGATAAAATAACATGAGTTTACTTCAGCTTTTATCTGTAGTCGGGCATGAAGGGCAGGAACCTGGAGGCAAGAAACATGGAGGAATGCTCTTGTGGGCTTTCTCTCCATGGCTTGCTCAGCCTGCTTCCTTATATAACTCTGGACCACGTGCTCCGAGATGGCCCCGCCCACCTTAGGCTAGGCCCTCCCACTTCAGTCATTAATTGAGAAAATGCCCCGCAGTCTTTCCTACGAGCCTTTCTCGAGGAAGCATTTTCTCAACTGAGATTCCTTTTCCCAGATAAACTCAGGTTGTGTCAAGTTGACAAAAGCCGAACCGAGACTCTCTTACTTCCCTTTTGACCTTTGGCTCGTTTCTCTGGAACCGGGACCCCAGGTTCGCCATTATCCCTTGAGCTTTTGAAGCAATGGCCAGAAAATTGACTTGGGTCCTCAAGTTCCCAGAAGCACAATGACTCTGAAGACAGAAGGGAGACTCAGCGCCAAGGTTTCAGAATCAAAAGTGCTTTTTTGTGCATTTTCTTTCTGGCCTTAACCTTTGCAGCAGAGTGATGATTGATTCACTGCAGCCCAGGGAACAAAAATTGTCACATGCTGGAGCGCTTGTCTGTGCAAATCTGCCTTTTCTTTATTCTTCCACCCTTCCCTTCTCCCATCTGTCTGTCCTCCTTCTCTTTATTCGTTTATTTTGTCCATGTCACTGAGGACACGGAGGAAAGTTATTGGAGCTCAAGAAAATGTCTCCAGGAGCCTAATTCAAATATGAGACAAAGGTCATGTTAGTTCACACAGCCTTTGATGATAAGATGAAGCTGGTCTATTCTCCCCGCAGAAAGTGAGTTCCCTTATTTCTCAGATCAGTTCAGGCACAGGATGGAGAAGCCTGGGCCCACCAAGGTCATTCATCAGAGAAGAATGCCCTTTGTGACATTCAGGTTGCATTTGTCTGGAGTTCCCACACATGGCCATGGAATCCAGGAGATTAACTGTGAAAAATGACCTATTTTAACAGGTGCACACTTGTGTGTAAGTGGGATTTAGCCGAGCGTGGAATTATTTTACCATGGAAATAAGTGTGGGCACTGAAAAGCATCACTCTTCTGACCACACATGAATCAGACAGAGGGTCAACACTGGGGAGTTCCCTGGGACTTGAAACGGGTGTGTTGGTTGGATTTTTCCAGAGGAAGCTGTGGTACCACAAGGAAATAAAAAATAATGCCTACAAAACATGACTGTTCACGTTCCAATTCCCTCTTCAAAGTAGGATCCTGCTCTCCAAGGAGCAGGAACGGAAACTTTACTAACTCTATTTAAAAAAAGATACTTTCAAGCACACTAGATTCCATTGGGGAGGCAAATCCACATTTCACAGCAGTCTTTAAAAGGTGCCCTGATCCAGGGAAAATGTCACATTAACAAAGTTTGAGAGATAATGACTGGGGACAAGATACCAAAAGCCTTGCACCATGTACCTGCCTGTCCCTGGCGTCACAGGACCATTCATTTGAACAAGTCTGAAAGATCACTGGGCCTGAGCTTGCAATCAAAGTAGCCAGCTTGCATCTCACAGGAGCTGAGTAGGGCAGTAAGGAAGAATTCCAAGGGTGCCTTAGCGCAAAGTAAGTTTTTAGTGACTTAACTTTCACTGGAATCTGTTTATCAGGATTTGGGTTTGGCAATTAGAAGACTTCTTAAGACAACTAACCTTTCAAGAGGACCTTCCCAAATAACCCTGGAGGTTCCGGGTGCTGGTCTGTTCATCAAGGTTGTCTTTTTAAGGAGAAATGCCTTAAAGAGATGTTGGCCCCAAAGTGCATTCTCTATGTGATCCTATGTAGACAGATCACCAGGCTTGTAAGGCTTTTAAAAGGAAGAAAATATAACCTTGTGTCCCTGAAAGCTAGCTCTTTCTGGTTGGGTGTTTGCATGTATCCCATGTGCTAATATGCAAGTCTGACAGGGAGCATGTGCTTGCTATGCCAAACAAACTTCTCTTCCCATGTATGCACATACGAGTCTCCACCCTCCTCCTGGCTATGGGTAAGGTAAAAGTTGACTGAGAATGCACATGAAAATCTATTTTCTGAGAGTGAAATTTAAGAGGGTACAGATGAGCCATGTTTCAATAAATATTAATCGCCACAATTTATCGCCTACCATGCCACAGGAGTATAACACAGTCATAATTTAACCTTAATGAGTCCCTGAAAGTAGGGATAGTTTCACTGGGTAAATGAAGAAGCTGAGCTTTAGAAGTGCTGTCTAACCCACCCAAGGGCCCTCAGGTAGTCTGCAGTGGTAACAGCTTTCCCTCTGCTCTGTGTCCTGTGGCATCTACCCTCTCCCCCCAAGCCTTGGGGCATAGAGAACAAGGTCATAGAACAGAGTACAAAGAATAGTGTGTGGGTCAGGATGAGAGAGAGGGAGGAAGGAAAGGAGGAAGGAAGGAGGGAGGGAGGAAGCTTTCCGAATGGGGTGCATTCTGCATCCTTCTGAAATCTACATTATTTGTTTTCTTTAGAAATAGATTATTTATCATCTATTTTCTAATTTGCAGACCCGTGACTCTGTCAGTCCCTTCTCACCTGCTACCTCCTCCTAGCTCCTGGCCCACTCTCTTGCCCTCTCCCAGGCCAGCTAGCTCCCCCACTCCCCACCCCCACCCCTAGTGTTTGCTGGACTGAAAACAATCTAAGTAGAGGAGAGGCCTCTACAAGGGCAAAGCTCTCAGACTTCCTTAGTGAGGAGGAGGCAATCGAGACTCCTCTGGCCACCCAGAGGGAGGGCCTGCCTGGGCAAAGCGGTGGGCTCCCATGGTTCCCCCAGAACCTTATTTACCTTCACCCAGACTCCCAGCCCGGCCTGTCAGCCCAGGCCTGCCTGCCTGCAGCCTTGGGAGGTATTGGGGAGGGAGAGTTTCAGGTCTGATGAAAGCCACCGAAACCAGCTCAGAGCTCTCATGAAAGGAACCAAGAAGAAGCAAGAGTCTGTTTGACTGTTGGGTGGCAGGCATGACTGGACTTGTCTTCCTCTTGAAGTGATGGAGACAGAGAAGGCGGGGTCATCCTCAGGGGAGCATTGTGTCTCCACTACAACCCCACACTGCCTCCTTGCCTAGCTTTTGACTCCCCACCAAAGCATCCTGAAAGCATAGGGCGCTTCTGACACCACACAGGAGTCCCAAACGTGGAGAAACAGTGAAGGGGTAAGTGGAAAGGGGGCAGCATCAATTCCTGTCTAGACTGGAGTTTTGGAATCGAGCCAACCAGATGAAAGGGTACATTATGGGGAAAGCATATAAATCCACCAGGTTAGCAAGACCACATTCACCTAGGATTATTTACAGTTCTTTCCACTCTCTAGTCATTCCCTTTCCTGCTGCTTTCAAGTTTCAATAGAGTCACTGATTTCATCATAACTCTAAGTAGCCACTCATGTCTGATTTAATAAGAGGGGCCTCACACTCGGAGGGTGTGCACTCTCTTGAGACCTTGCAGTGCCTCAGTTCTTTACTCTGGACTCTAAAGATGCCAAGAATGCTAAGAAGAGAATGATGGGCCTGGAGAGATGGTTCAGCAGTTAAGAGCACTGCCTGCTCTTCTAAAAGACCAGGGGTTCAATTCCCAGCACCCACAAGGCAGCTCACAACTGTTTATAACTCCAGTTCCACGGGATCTGACACCTCACACAGAACATACACAAACAACACCAATGTGCATTAAATGAATTCTTGAAGAAAGAAAGGAATGATGAATGCACCCCTGCAGGGTCACCAAGGGTATGCTATTAGTTACATCATCTTCACTGTGCCTTTGGGCCCTGCCCATCACATTTGTGCAGTCAAGGATGTGGGAAGCTGCCTGAGCCAGCTGACTTGGCCCCTTTCCGAAATGCCAGCCTGGGATACTTGGTTAACTGGAGGCTTCTGCCCAGCCAGCCAGGAAGGGCACAGATGTTCCTGAGCTCTGCTGGGGCAAATGGTCCGAGGCATCACCACGAGGCTCCATTGACATCAAGGAGCTAGGTTGGATTCTCCTCAGTCCTGAGTCCTGTGTTCTTAGCTACAGGATATGCTTCAGTCTTAGGACCACTGCACCATTTCTGCTGCCCAGAGCCCTCCAAATGGATGATTACATGCTGTGGGATGGTTTTTCTGTACCCTGTGAATATGCATTACTCTCATTGATTAATAAATAAAGCTGTTTTGGCCAATACCCAGGCAGGATAATGTTAGGTGGTATATTCAGATGAAAAAGGGTGAAGTCAGGGCAAACACCATCAGCTGCCCAAGGAACAAGATGCCAGAGCACTAGTGATGTAGTTGTAAGTTTCTGGCCCAGCCTAACCTGCAATCTTGATTTACAGTCCCATAGCCACTTAATCCCAGATAGTCACACAAAGGCTTATATTAATTACAAGCTGTTTGGCCTATGTCTGAGGCTTATTACTTGCTAACTCTTACTCTTAAACCTGATTCTTTTTTTGTTTAGTCACATGGCTTGATACCTTTTCTCAGAGCAGCTTTCTTGTCTTCCTTCCTGTGTCTCTTGCAGTCTCTCTTCTCTTCCTCTTCCCAGAGTTTTCTTAGTTTTCTTAGTTTACTTCCTGTCTGCCTTCTTACCAATCAGCATTTTATTAAACCAATAGGAGTGACAGATGTTTACAGTGTACAAGAGCATAATCCCACAACACTTCCCCTTGTTTGTGAGATACGGTCTCTCCCTTGAAACTAGAGCTCACTGATTTGGCTTGACTAGCTAGTAATCAAGCCATAGATCCTCTTGCTCTTCTCTCTGGCTCTGGAATTTCAGGAACACCCAGTTTTTAACATGGATTCTGGATATTCAAACTCATATCCTCCCACTTGGATGGCAAAGCCCTTTATTGATTGAGTAATCTTGCCAGGCCCCGACACAGGTTTTTTGGTTTTTTTCATATATTTCTCAGTTGGTGATAGAATGACTATGGATACAAAAGCCAATAGGGTACACAGGACAAAATGTCATGGTTGAAATGTATTGACCACTTCCTATGAGCCCCATTTTTCTCTAGATGCTTAGCATATATTAACTCATCCCATTTGTCAGAGCACCTCTGCAGAATATGCCCCAAAGCTAAGGTTGGCTTTATATCTTCCCAAGACCACACAACCAGGGAATACTAATCCAGATATTTATATAAGCAGTCTGATCTAAACAATGACACTGGTGTTTGCTTCCCAAAAGGACTCTTTTTTTTTTTTTTAACTTTATTTATTTATTTATTTATTTATTTATTTATGTATTTGCCTTGGTGTTTGCCTGGAACTGGAACTACAGACAGTTGTTAGCTGCCATGTGGGTGCTGGGAATCGAACCCGGGTCCTCTGGAAGAGCAGACGGTGCTCTTAACTGCTGAGCCATCTCTCTAGCCCCCGCCCCAAAAGGACTCTTATTCATGACAGCCATTTCTGTTTCTTCCTTGTTTAGTTTTGCATACTCTTGTGTAGGTATATTAAAAAAATAACATCCATTTATCCTTAAAAATAATTATTTTATATGTATGAGGGTCTTGCATGGAATTCTGTATATTGCTGGCATGCAGCATACCTGTGGAAGTCATAAGAAGGCTTTGTATCTCCTGGAAATGTAGATACAGTCAGTTGTGAGCTGCCATATTGGATCTAGAAATCAAGCCTAGTTCCTCTGTATGGCAACAAGTGCTCTTAAGTGCTGAGCCATTTCTCCAGGCCCTGTCTATTTAGTATTTTGGTTTTGTTCTTTTGTTTGAGGCAGAATTTTCTATGTGGCTCAGGTTCTCTTGAAACTATATAAAACAGGCTACCCTCAAACTCACAGAGATCTACCTGCCTCTACCTAAAAGCATGTGTTTCTGCACCCTGGTTCATCCACTGATTCTTAATGTCCTCACCCCTGTCCTTTCTTCCCAGATACCTGTGACTCACGCCATCCCTCCCACTGTGGTTTCCTTACACATTTAGTTAGAGACCAGAACTTGTGCAGATGCCCTGTTGCAGGAGGGAGCAGTGAGGGCAGAGACAAGGGAGAACACAGAGGCTGCCTTTGGTAAGACTCAGCTGTTCAGAGAAGAACCTGAGATGCTAGGCTTTAGGAACCACAAGAAGGAACACTAGGATTCTGGGAAGATGATTGTGGGTGGTATTTTTATTTTGTTTTGTTTATTGAGGGTTTTTTATGTTTTTGTTTTGTTTTTACACAGACTCTGGAAAAAAATAGCTCTGGTAGGCCTGATACTTGCTATATGGATGAGGATGACCTACCTATGCTTGATGAATGTTGGGATTACAGATGTATACCACCACATCTACCTCCACTGAAATATTTTGTACCAAAATCTCTGAAAGTGGCCTAGGCTCTCTGTTTTAAACAACTCATCTTGCTAATAATGAGGGCAGTGCCTGACGTCCCGTGTCCTGGTTCATCTGTTCTTCTCTGTCTTTACCCAGGCTACTCCATATACCCATGGTTTTGCTCACTCATTACAACTACATTCCGATCCTGAAGTTCTCATTCCAGGAATCCAGCAGTGAGCAGTAGATTCTCCATTGATCTGAAAGCTATCTACCTCTCTTCACATTTAAAACATCATACATACTGTCTACCCATGGGCCCAAACTGCATTTCAGAGTACACAGTATGTTGTGGTATATTAGTTTAAGATGTGTTACATTCATTTATGCTATTGAATATTTGTTTAATGATGCAAAGATGTGTTGTATTTTATGTTGCATTTGTTTAACTCTGTAAAACTTTGTTACTTACCTATCTAAAACATCTGATTGGTCTAATAAAGAGCAAAAAAGCCAATAGTTAGGCAGAGGAAAAATAAGTGGGGCTGGCAAGCAGATAATAAACAGGAGGAGAAATCTAGAGTGAGAATGAACATCGAGAAAAGAATAGGAGCATGCCAGGGTCCAGCCACCAAGCCACCCTGCCAGCCACAGAGTAAGAAGGAAAGAAAGTTGTATAGAATTAAGGAAGGTAACAGGCCCAAGACAAAATATAATTAACAAGAAATAGGTTAATTTAAGTTAGAAAAGCTCTCTAGAAACAAGCCAAGCTAAAGCTGGACATTCATAAGTAGGAGTAAGTCTCCATGAATTTACTGGGGAGCTGGGTGGCAGGCTCCAAAGAGTTAAAATAAAACACAAAGGAAAACAAAAACAAAAAGCCAAGCAACCCAACTGCAACAGTGCTTAAGACCTTTCTGAGCATCTTCCTAACATCTTGAAAGACCCACCTTCCTGTGGGACCTGCATAGAAGAAAGTGCTGCCCGAGAAAGACACACAACTCCCTGAGAGCTGGGGGCTGTACAGAAGGAAGAATGAGATGGGCCTTGGACCTGGGCCAGAGGTAGAAAGGTCCTAGGCAGGGACAGCCTCGGGCCTTACCTGGAACTGCTCTTATCTAATCCTACTACCTGGCAGCCACCTCTGCCCTCCAGAAAAGCCTAGGCTCGGATAAGATGGAGTGAGGTGTGTTTTCTTCACATGACTCCCAGCACAAGGGAGCCTACAGCCGTTACACTGAGTCACCCAGAAAGGCACCAGTTCTGACCAGGGGCTTGTATTTATCTTATTTTTAATTTCTCTTTTATTTATGTATTTTTAATTATTTATTATGCATACAGTGTTCTGCCTATATGCCAGAAGAAGGCACCAGATCTCATTGTAGACGGTTATAAGTCCCTATGTGGTTTCTGGGAATTGAACTCAGGACCTCTGGAAGAGCAGACAGCAATTTTAACCTCTGAGCCATCTCTCCAGCCCCTTAATTTCTCTTTTATGTCCATTAAAAAGTAGTCACCAAAATAAACAAACAAACAAACAAACAAACAAAAACCCCAAAAAACTAAAAGGATAGCCATCAGGGAACTGGAATAGCCAAGTGTGAGTCCTGGCAAAGGAAGGGTTTTCATATGTATGGGACTTTGCGGACATACCCACTTTTCCCCTATGGGATGAATCTCTTTCATTTGAATGTGAGTCATATGTGGACACATTTCCTGCTGTGTTATTAAGAATGGAATTTCTTCCTTGCTTCCTGAATTGGGGCAAGTTCTTAAATGAGTATATGGGTCTTTATTGCCCCTTTCTTTATATGCCCAGGAACATCCCTGAGTGATTTATGGTTTACAAAGTACACCGGTTCCTTGATCAGCCATTGCAGCCTTCTCTCCGGGTTGCATCTGGAGAGACTTAATGCCTTGGATAGTGGTGACAGCAGCCACAAAGGGCCAGTATTCCCTCTCTCCTCTTAGAAATTCTTGCCATCAGCCAGAGATTTGTTCACCCATACCCTTTGCCTGTGATTCTTGTCTCCTCTTTATGAATTTCCTGCTTCTAAAGATTCCCACATACTCTTTGTACAATCCTGCCTCCAAATTAAGGGCCAAGACTAAACACACATTTCTCTCTTCATAATCCAACCACCTGCAGGTTTCTGTGGCTTAGTCTGACGATACATTCTCTTACCAGTGCCAACACACTGAAGAAGTGACAGCCTTAAGAGACCAGCATCCTGGTCCAGGCTGAGTATGCACAGGTGAACTTGAACCTCTGCATCTCTGTTGTTTGGTTTCTCTGAAGCTGGCTAGACTGGCTGACCAGAGAGTCCCTTGGTTCTACCTGCTTCTACAAGTTTTGTGTAAATTGTGGATGGTGGGAAATGTCTCCCTACCACTCCATCTCTCTCGACTCAGGATGGCTTGATAGAAGACTACAAAGTAAGTGGGCAGTCTCAGCAACAGAAATGTGTCTCTTATGTTTCTGAAAGCCCAAATCTTAGACTTTTGATAACTTTGATAACTGGTGAGGCGTTACTTTCTGGCTTGCAAATGGAAGCCTTCTGGCTGTGTTTTCACTTGGAGGAAAAGGAGCTTCTAGTCTCTTCCTGTGAGGGCACCAAAAGTGGTCACATTGTGGTCTAGGGGTTCAGCAGATGAATGTTAGGGGACAGAGATCTGCTGACAATACCATTGCTGTCTCATGTCTCTGAGAAAGTCAAGCTAAGCTAACAAGGCAAATGGGTATTCAAATTCTGATTTCTTTCATAATTACCAATATGATTTATTCCCTATTTTTTTATTACAGCTTTCCTGGTGGGTCTGGAGTATTTTTCATTTGTACTTTGCTAATGGCAACTTGTTGTTACAGTTTTGGGGAAATTATCTATTCTA
>PVIH01004129.1:98862-146476 GCA_004025045.1 Sigmodon hispidus
TTTTTTTTTTTTTTTTTTTTTTTTTTTTTTTTTTTTTTTTTTTTTTTTTTTTTTTTTTTTTTTTTTTTTTTTTTTTTTTTTTTTTTTTTTTTTTTTTTTTTTTTTTTTTTTTTTTTTTTTTTTTTTTTTTTTTTTTTTTTTTTTTTTTTTTTTTTTTTTTTTTTTTTTTTAATGTAGTCCTGGGGGTCCTGGAACTTGCTTTGTAGTTTAGACCAGGCTGGCCTCAAAATCATAGAGATCTGCCTGTCTCTGCCTCCGAATTTCTGAGACTGAAGGTCTGCACCACCAAGGCTGGACTGTGTTGTCTCTTTATTATTGAGGTGTGGTTTTTTTTTGTTTTGCTTTGCTTTGCTTTGTTATGGTTCTGAGAGAGAGTCTCACTGTGTAGCTCTGGCTGGTCTCAGACTCATAAGATCTGCCTGCTTCCTGAGTGTTGGGATTAAAGTCATGAGCTACTGTGTCAGGTTTTATTGAGTTTTAGGTCAGACAGACAGATAATATTTTGACTGCATCTATGTCTGTATACCATGTATATAAATTGTTCTTGGAATCCAGAAGGGGGGGTCAAATTCCATGGAAGTAGAGTTATAGATGATTGTGGGCTACCAGATGGGTGCTGGAAATTGAACCCAGGTCCAGAGCAATCGGTGCCCTTAACCATTGAACCATCTCTCTAGCTCTTCTTTTACATATTTTAGACATAAATCCTTTATCCCATATGTGATTTGCAACTATTTCCCATTCTTGTATACTTGTCTTTGTACCTTTTTGCTGGTGTCCTTTGCAACACAACATATCTTTATCATCAATGAAATCCAACTTACCCAGTTTTTCTACTGCTGGTCACACTTTTGGTATGTACCTGAGAAACCGTTGCCTAATCCATGGTCATGACAACTTACTCCTATGTCTTCCCCCACAGTTTTGGAGTCTTAGTTTTATTATGTTCGAGAGTTTGGTCCATTTTGTGTTGGTCCTATGTGTGCTGTGGAAGACTGGAAATGCATCCCTTGTCCCTCCCTTGACTTCTGGGTTTGTAAATGTCATTTCAGTTTCTTGCTTTCACCTGAATGTACTTCAGTGCTTTCTTTCTCCTTTTTGGGGGGATAGGGGTGAGAGACAGGGATTCTCTGTGGAGCCCTGACTGTCCTGGGACTCTCTCTGTAGACCAGACTGGGCTCAATCTCACAGAGATCTGTTTGCCTCCGACTCCCTAGTGCTAGGATTAAAAGCACTACCTTTAATTAAAGCCACCACCACCCAGCTCTCATCTAAAAGTTCTTGATGTGATTAATGTGCACCTGATTCTTAAATTTTATTTTAGAAGTCACATTAGCAGGTGATGGGAGTTGGTACTTGGACATACCAGAAGCCAGGATTTACTTAAATGGTAAACTTCCTGTCTTACATGACAACTCACTTCTCTGGTCAGTTGCCTGAAATAGGAGATGGTAGTAACACATATAGGGTTCCTGTCCTGGAGAGTTCCCCTGCCTGCTTTTTTCACATGTAACAGAAATATAAGAAAGAGGCTGGCAAGAGCCTTGGGACCAGAAGCAAATTAGCAAATGGAAGCCCAGACTTTGACAAGGAAGCCAAGGGTGGATCTGGAAGACAGGAACACATCACTGCTGAGATTGTGGAGAGTGGGGGTAGGCTGTGGGAGAGATGAGAACAGAGGAAGGGAAAATCGTTCCTCAGAACTCAGGCCCTGACTATTGTAGTTCACTTCAGAGGATGCGAAGGGGGCGATGAATCCGTTTGCAGGACACCATGACCATATGTTCAGCAGCCTCTCTGTTGGCCTGATGGTCGTACTGAGCTGACCCTGTAGTCAGAAAATGTGGGTTCACCATTAGTTTCTTATACTTTCACTGGAGCCCCTGCAGAGAGTCCCCAGAACCGGTTTAATGCTCCAGTCTAGCCTCATGCTGAAGGCAGTGGACATCTCACTTCCTCACTTGGCAAGAAAATCTCCCTGTGACAAAGCAATTCCCAAGCCTCTTCTCTCTCACAGTTTCTTGCTACAAACCCTTGCCACCACAAACAGGACAGCAAATGCCATCATCTGTGTGCCATGTCATATTTAGAAGTGACTGTGTGGCACAGCTGTGGCCAAAGTACTGTAGCTCCAGATCCTCTAGCCAAGGAGAGGGCCACACAGGGAGAGGAAGGGTGGAGTATGGAAAGAAGGGTCACATTGGCCCGAATCTTGGGGTCCTTGAAAACCTCAATTAAAGAGGTGTTACCTCACCCAGTTGGACCTTAGCCTTAGCCTCTCCCTTCTGAAAGGCAGGAGCTCATGACAAAGAGGAAAATGGGTTCACATCATAAAAGCTCCCTGAGTCTTCTGCCAAGGAACAGAAAGTTCCATATAAACCTACACAAGGTAGTTTGAAGGGAAGCTTACCAGACAAACAAAACAATAAACAGAACCATGTTGGATCAGCCATACCACTTCAGCCACAGAAGAACGTGCCAGGAATTCATCTGGGAAGAACCCTCTGAATGAAATGCTTTGACACAGGAAAATCATGTGCTGAGGATGCTTCCTCAACCCCCAGAGAAAGGTGTGTGGCATACAGGTCAGTGTGGACATGCACATGTGACATCCAATGTAGGATATGTAGGAAGTTCTCTTCCCTTAAGCACAGTTTTTTCTCAGGTTCAGAAAGAAGCATGTGATAGTCTTTACCACCTCCCCTTTGCTTGAGGTGGTTTTTAGCTCATGGTATGCATCCTCAGTGCATCAGAAAGTCCCTCTGAAAACAGTCTGAGAGGGCTTGGTCTCAATCCAAGTCACACTGGGAGAACAGCTCCCAGGGTCAGTTCCACAAGACAAAACCAGTTTGGGTTACACCTCTGAAATAATTGGGAGCCATAGGTCAGGCCACTTGGTCTACAGTTGCAGCCCCACAATTAACATACCCTGGTGACTTGGAGCATGCCGTGTTAGTGGGTCTCCATTTTCTCTCTCTAAGGTAATCCAGGACCATTTGATAAAAATTTAGAATTTAGTCTAGGAGATGGAAAACTACAGTGTTTGGGCAACCCTATCCTCTACCTGTTTTGTAAATAAAATTTTAATGGAGCATCTATTCATTATATACCACGTCTCGCTGCTTTTCCACTTCAATGACAGAGTTGGGTAGCTGAGACAGACACCAGCTATGTGGCCTACAGCTGTAAATATTTAAAATTTAATCCTTTAAGGCAAAAAGTTTGGTCACCACAACAACAGGGAAACTGAGGCAAAGGGAGAAGAGAATATTTTCCAAAACTTTTAAGTGAGTCAGGGCAGAGAGTGAAATGGTTTCTTTCCGATTTATATCAGCTAGAAGTTCTCATCTGGCCCAAAGCTCACTACCTGATCTAAGCTTTGTTGGGGAGAGTGGTGAGAGACCCTGGGAGAGGAGAGACCTGTGGGTCGGGTAGAGCCTGAGGTCTGTATGGCTCAGAGTCAGGCTGCTGAGCTTCTGAGGGGAGCCAGGTGCCGCTCTTGAGAGGCACTGGTTCAGCCTGGCATGGGGTTAGAGCTGTTCCCACCCCAGGACCTACCTTTTAACCACAGGTTACCCAGGTCTAGGTAAACTTTCCTTGCCTTTTGAACCACAAGGAGACGTTTTTCTTGCCTCTTTCTTCACTGGTTCCTCCCCCTGGTACTGATTAATCTCACTGGTTAACCATTGAACCCAAGGCCTCTCCTCCCCTTCCCAATCCTGTTTTCCCTGTTGGGTTCAGAAAAGGGCTCTCGCTAAACAAACCTACTCTTCCTTTGTTTCTTTTTACAGCTGAAATCAACTGATAAAAGAGGTGGGGCTGGGGTGCTGTTTGTTAAAAAGACATTCTCCAAAACCTGTGCCCTGGTGAGGGGGGGTGAGAAGTCCTTCCGTGGGCAGGCAGGCTATGATTAGAAAGAAATCTATCAACTTAAAACGCATACACACACACACACACACACACACACACACACACACACACACACACACAGAGTTAGACTTCTTTAGAGCACTGGCTCTGTGAGGGCCAGCACAGTATTTATTTACCATATCCCCAGCACCAAGCCTAGTGTAGGTCAAGGGGTAGGTGCTTAAATATCTTTTGAGTTAAAAAAAAAAATGACTGGATGCAAATCAGTGGCCTGATCACTAGTCCCAGTCTAGGGCCTTCACATTTTGCATTGGTTACTTTTCCTGAAGTATTTAGAAGCCTTTGCCCAGGTAGGACAAAACTCGTGAAGGATAAGGAGAAAGACCCTCCTGAACTATTAACACAGCTCCAGAGAAAGTTAACAGTTTGTCTGTCAAACACTTGGGGTAATGCCCACCACAGCCCTTTATTGTGGCTTTTGACCAGCCATTGAAAAAGACAGATTTCCACTGTGGGCATTTCTGCTCTAAATTAGACTCCCAATGGCTGTGAGCGCTAGTGTGTGCTGGGCATTTCATCTGCATTTCTCTTAGTGTTCACCATTGCTTTGCTATGTGGCATGATCCCTCTACAGCTTAGGAAATGCAAGGCACATGGATTTGTCAAGGTTGGAGGGCAAAGCTTGACCTATCTTAGGCTTGTCTGATCCAGAGACAATACTTTTTCCACCACACATAACTTTCTGTCTCTAACTAGCTCTGGGACCTGAGGCAGCCATTTCTGTTTCCATATTCTCCTATCCACAGATCTGAACAAAATTACTTAGAAAAATTCATCCACAAGTGGATCTGTAACAGACAACTTCATTTTCTCAGAGGTCACAACTTAATGTAGCTTCTTGAAGTTAAAAGAAGAATGACATTTATTGAAAACTACTGAAAAGGTTTCTGGCTTTCTCAGCTTGGGGACACTTTTGAACACCCCACTAAGGTCCAGCCCTGCTCCTTTTATAAAAAGCTGCCTTTTAATCTGGGCCCCAGACTCAGCTGCGCACCAGCACCAGCCTATTACATTTCATAGTGGTACCATACTAGTTCGGATCGCTTCTGTGTAGAGGTATAAGCAGCCAGCCTTTCAGGGGAAGTTCCTAGCCTCAGGCAGCCACAGGGAATCTGAAGACCTATTTGCTCCTGAAGAGAACTTCATGGGATGATGAGATGACAGAAGGAGGTAGCTTTGGAGGGATGGGATCCTGAGGAGCTAGCAGCACCCAAAGTGTGGAATCTTAACCCAATCCTCAGTACGGATCGGAGGAGATGGAGGAACACCACCTCAGTTTTCCAGCTGCTTCTGCAGCAGAATCCTCAGTGAAGACTGAAGGAAGTCTAGTCTACCTTGTGGAACCAGAGTTTCTTTGTCACAGCCTGCCCTGGAGCGGCCAGTGTTTTCACCTAGAATCCTATAGAGGGAGTCGCTCACCAAGCCCGACCCCCTATTAAGTGGTAGAGCTGGTGCCCACACTGGGAACTAAGCAGCTGCCCGGATGTCTCACAAGGCCATCAGGAAATAGAAAAGGTCGTGCTGGTCCAAAGAGCCAAAATCTGAGGCAGTTATTTCAACATTTGGGCACTTTATTTAGGCTTTCTTGAAGACTCTCTATGTTATGACAAGGCCATTAGTGATGTCTCTGCTTTGCCCTGAAACATATGTGCATGCGTCCATGCAAGTGAGCTTACCCACTATAATAAAGAAGTATAATTTTTTTGAAACAGGGCCTCAATGTTTACTCATGGCTATCCTGGAACTTCCTATATAGACCAGATTGAATTTATAGAACTCTGCCTGCTGATGTTTCTTGAGTGAGAGATAGGATTAAAGCCACCATGAAAAGATTAGGATATGAAGGACTTGCTGCCAGCAATGGGATTTGTACACTTAGAAGACTCTAGTGGGAGCATGCTTACCTCTCCTGCCAGTTAGAGCTCAAGAAGAAGGTCTGATGGCACCTTTATCTCAGAGGTCCTCACCTCAGGAACTGTGAATAAACATGCCACTGTTTAAAAGCTCCTCAGTTGAAGGATTTTGATCTAGCAACTTCAATGGATTGATACTATCAACAGACTGGACCAAACTGCTCTGTTGCTAACCATGTGAATTGCTTGCAGTTTTAACACAGATGATGCATTTTTTGGGTGTTCTTCCCATGGCTTTTGGTAATACACATATGTGTTCAGGTTGAGTGAGCACCTATGGGCACAACTGCTAGACTATGCTTGTGTTCAGCACTTGTTGATGATGAGGTTATGCATGAACTAATTTGTATGGACTCCTATTCCACATTATTTTATAGATGCTCTTCAGATAATCCCAGTGAATGGCAAGGTTAAGGATCATACCCAAAGCTCACTGAGAATCATGGTTGAGATATAAAGTATTTCCATGTCCTATCTCCATGTCATGTCATGTCACCTTGACACAGCAAGAGCCATTTGGGAAGAGGGACACCAATTGAAAAGATGCTTTCATAAGATTTGCCTGTATGTTAAGTCTGTTGTGCATTTTTAAAATTAATGATTGTGTGGGAGCCACTGTGTACTGTGAGTGGAGCCACTCCTGGGCAGGTGGTCCTAGGTTCTAGAGGAAGCAGGCCAAGCAGGCCAGAGGCAGCACACTTCCATGACTACTGCATCAGTTTCCGCCTCTGGTTCCTACCTTGTCTTTCTTGGATAACGAACGATCATTGAAGATGAAGCAAGCCTTTTTCTTCCCAAGTTGCTTTTGATCATAGTATTTACCCACAGCAATAGAAACCCTAATTAAGACAGCTGGGAACAGGCAAAAAGCACCTTGTCCTAAGTGCTGCCATTTTGACTTTAAACTCTATTTTACATGTCAGGTGAAACAAAGTTCAGATTCCCAGGCCCTAGGGGAGCTGGGAACCTTCCAATGGCTGACAACCTCCTCCTTTAACCATAGACATAGTCATTATGCATCTTTAGTTCTCTGGAAACATCATGGCTGCTCCTAACAACAGAAGGAGCAAATGAATCTGATTGGTTGGACTGAAAAGCTTGCATTGTGTGTTGATTGGCAATGATGGAACATTCAAAGAAGCCTCTACTCTCTAAATCCTGGTTGGTGAAAATTGCAGCTATAACTTGGCAACAAACGGTTGTGATCTCTGTGCTTAAATATTTGCTTCAACTGACATTCGGGGTCTCAGTTCGGCTCCCGAGTCTGTTCTGGAGCCCCGATCCATCAGAGCCCTACCCTTTCCTTCTCTCCCCGTTCTGTGCTGCCCTTCATTAAATCTTGCTTTGCTCTAACCTCTTGTGTCTTTTTGGGTTGATTCAGAGCCTCGGATCACAAGACAATCCTCAAAGGGCTTGTGTCTTGAAGGTTTGGGCTTCAGTCTCTAGTCCTGTTGAGCAGGCTAGATCAGTAGAGTGGCTAGGTCACAGCAGTGCTAATCTCATCAACAAATTAATTCAACACGAGCTCACAGCTGAATGAGATAGCATTTGGGGCCTGGCTGGAGAAGGTGAATGGCTGGAGGCATGCCTGTGAAGGGTATATCTCGTGCCTGGTTCCTCCTTCTCTTGACTGCCTCATTCCTGGCCATGAGGGAAGGATCTTTCCTCCATCACACTCTTCTGCCATGATGCTTCTGCCTAACCACTGACCTAAACATCAAGGATCTAGGCAACTGTGACTGTAACTCTGATCCTGTGAGCCAAGACAAATCTCCTTTAGGACACTCTCTCAGGCCTTTGTCAAGTGATAAGAAAACTAACCAACATTTTAAGAGAGAAAGCCAGCCTCACCACCCATCCTTACTTTGAAACTTCTTATCAAAAGTTGATAAGACTCACTTTGAGATTCTTTTTTTTTATCTTTATTTATTTATTTGCCTTGGTGTTTGCCTGGAACTGGAACTACAGACAGTTGTTAGCTGCCATGTGGGTGCTGGGAATTGAACCCGGGTCCTCTGGAAGAGCAGACGGTACTCTTAACTGCTGAGCCATCTCTCCAGCCCCAAGACTCACTTTGAGATTCTTAACAGACACCAGAAAAGGAAAGAGCAGCACAGACCATACTTCATCTGAGAGCCTCATCTTCTGCTGGTAGAGAAGTAATGTGGGGATGTCTGCCCCTTTGCACAAGATCTCCCTCTGTTCGAGTGTCCTGTTCCCTTGTACACAGGAGAGTGGCAGACATCTTTCAAGATGTAATTCAGAAGTAATACATTTCAGCAAGTTCTGGCCTGTTCTGTAGGTAAAGCTACAGCCCCTTTCACTGGGGGCGGGCAGCCAGTGCTTTGTGAGGATGCTGTTTCTTGAGGACCACAGGGCCATTGCTCTACCTGCAACCTTACTTGGACCAGGTTTTTCTGGCAGTGAATAGGCCTTGTATTGCTTTTCCTTTATTCTTTAAACAGAGCAGTATTTACATAAAAGGTGTTCTATCAATGTCTATTGTGATAATCTGTAATGTGACGACAGGATTAGTAAAGGCATACAACCGTAGGAAGAAGCACATGTTGTTCTGATCATTGATAGCATGGCAGCCCTTCCCAAACACAGTTGTTTTACACAGTGAAGTGTGGGAATCTCTTACATACGAATTGACTGGATTCAGCTACCACCCAGTACTGGCTTGGTTACAGTTAGATGGAGGTCAGGACAGGAATTATTTGAAGACTCCAATGGACTGAGCCTCTGTGATGGCCCCTTCCTCACTTATTTGGTGCTACACTGTGATGGCTAAAAGAACAAGTGCCAGGGTAGGCATTCCTCTCTTCATGTCCAACTTAGGAATCATCAAAGCTGGGCTTGTTATAGGGTCGTGCCTTTCATCCATAACTGTGTTTTAGAGACATTTGGACCATAGCTGCAAGACTTCCCGTTGTGTCCTCAGAGGACACAGTGTTACTACTGCTACTCATAAATGGCCAAATGATAGTCCCAGAGCAAGATGGATTAGGAGGTAGGGACTTTCCAGAGACAAGATAGAAATTGTTATGGTTAATCTCTTATCAAGATGGACTAGGCTTGGAGATTGATACAGCATACCTTGGGCATTCTCTGGGGTGGTGTTCCTACAGGTGACTAAATCCTGAGGGCTCTTACCTAATCAGACCCTTGATGGCATCATAATATGATGGGGAAGGTACAAATAGGAGGTAGAACGTACTTAGTTGGAGGAAGGATACCCTTGGGTACATGTCCTTGAAGGCAATATTTTTCCTTGGTCAGTTTCTGTAGTCTTGTCGTCTGTTTCCTGTCCACTGTGAGGTGCGCAGCCTCAGCCACATGCTCTTGCTTCCACAGGCCCAGAATGGAGCTGGCACCAGCACTTAGGAAGCAGAGGCAGGTGGCCAGCTTGGGCTGCTTAGCAAAACCCTTTCTCATAAATCAACATGAGCCATAAAACGTACAACAAAACTCTGAGAATAATTAAAACAGCAAAAAACACCTGACATAAAGTATGTGTCTTCTGTTCAAGTCACTGAACTTAATGAAAGATGCTGGGATTCGATGGGGACCAGTCGGGCACTATCTTACATGATGATGTCATTTGTAATAGCAAACAATTAGGAAAGAACTTTGATTTTCCTCTTAGTTGGCTTTGCATTATTGTAACAAAATACTAAGATAATCAAAGTAAAAGGAGGAAGGAGTTGTTTTTGGCTTATAGCTTGGAGTTAATTTTTTGTTTTTGTCTTTAGAGACAGGCTCTCACTATGTAGCTCTAACATTCCTGGAAATCACTATATAGACCAGGCTGACCTCGAACTCACAGAGATCTTAGCTTCCTTCTGCCTCTGCCTCCTGAGTGTCGGGACTAAAGGTATGCGCCACCACCACCCAGCATGGCTTGGAACTTTCAATTCATAGTGGTTGGCAGCTTCTTCCCAGGTCTGTGCTGGGATAGCACGCCACAGTAGGATTGCAGAGTGGAGTGTCCATTTCACAGCAGACAGAAGGCAAAAGATAGGCAGAAAAGGAGCATGGTCCCATCTCTCCTTCAAGGCCATGCTTTCAAGGGGCTCTTGCAGAGGACCTGGGTTCATTTCCCAACACCCACAAGGGGCAGCTCACATCTGTACAGTTACCATCTGTAATGTCAGGTCTAGGGAATCCAACATCCTCTAACCTTCTTGGGAATCTGCATGCATGTGGTGTACATAAACTCACATAACATACACACACACACACACACACACACACACACACACACACACACACGTGATCTAGCTCCTTTCCATTAGAATCAAACTGAAGTTTCTGCTTTTTACTTTGTTGTTGTTTTTTTCCAGGCAGCGTTTCTCTGTGTAGCCCTGCCTGTCCTAGAACTTACTCTGTAGACCAGGCTAGTCTTGAACTCAGAAATCCTGTGTGCTCCTGCCTCCTGAGTGCTGGGACTCATTCCTCACTAGCATCATAAGCCATGGACTGAGCTGTTAGCTCACCAGTCTTTAGTGAGAGTACTGCAGATCAAACGATAGCAATGTTCTTCACCAGAGACCTGTTATATAACTGCTTGATGGACAGTTATGCAACTGTGAATACCACTTCACAAGTTTCAAGGCTAGCATGAGTAACAAACTCCAGTGAGAAAGACGTCACTGTCACTGTGGAAATATGTTCAAATGCACACACGCATAGAGAAAGGCTAGGCAACTATGTGGCATAATTTCAACAATAAATCTATACACATAGTAGAACCATGAAAACTTTTACCTCTTCTTTTGTATTTGCCACGTTTCACATAGTGACTGCTTATGGTTTTTATCATTACAAAACACAATTAGATATGAGAAGAAATTCCACTGGAAATTTTGGGCTGAGTCCCGGGCACCAAACCTTTACCTCTGAAGCTTTTTACCCTGGTTTTGCCTAGGATCAATGTAAGTATCCGTGGCATATATGAAGCCACATCTCCAACAGTTCTGGAGCACATCTGTGTGTGCCCATGGTGTTTCTCAACTTGGTTATCTGCTTTATTAGGTTAGAGGGCTGGACAGTTGTGATGATATAGTTTATATTTAATAAAATCAGTCTGAAGTATCAGAGAACAGATCCACCTACAGTCAAGCCCTGGGGGTGAGGGTGGTAGTGCCTTTAATCCCAGCAGCAGAAGGACAGAGTGGTAACCTATACCTTTAAGCCTATAATTTCAGAAACAGATCTGTGTTTCTGTGAGTTCCAGGCCTAACTACCAAACAGTAGTAGCTCACACCTTTAATCCTAACTCTAGGATTATGATGCAGAGTTAGACCCAGGAGAGAAACAACTGAGAAGGAAGGTATTTAAGGCAGGAGTTGGAAGATGTTCTGGCATTCTGTAGGAGTGACCAGTCAGGCTGAGGACTCTTGAAGATTGATAGTTTTTACCCTGAGAAGTTGTCTGGGTGAGATTTGACTGTGATCTGTTTCCTTTCTTTGATATTCTAGCTTTTCTTTAATATCTGGCTCTGAGTTTTCATTAAATACAACTAGAATTTGTGTTTCAGATGGTAGAATGCAGTCTGTGGATCTTCAGAGCCACAGGTACTTGCCCTACGTGGCAGATCCTCTCAGTAGCCCTAAAGCTAATAGGTACAGACTACATCTTACCACTCTCTGACCTAAGAGAACAGAGAGGTTCTCCAGCCTGGTCTCCAGGCTTTCTACCCTGGGCTACCAGCTACATCAGGAATCCTTTTGTGTATTAACAGTGAATTCGTGCCCCTTCATGAAACCCCAGCCAGTGTCTTGACTAGTATACTAGGACTAATATCTCTTCAGTGCTCATGTGCCCTGCCCCCAAGCATTCTTTATTCTGTTTATGCCTTTCCTCTTCAGTGACTGTTTGTGGGCCACACACCGGTGGGTCTGCATCTGAAAATCAGAATTGAAAAAGGCTCCAAAGGTCACTGTCCTGAGAAGCCCCTGTCGGCCTTTCACAGACTCTCAACTGCGAAGTCCTCCTACAATGCTCTCTAGGGGACCCAGAGCCACAGTGATAAGGTGGCTCCCCCTCTCCTCCCCCCAACTGAATCACCAGGCTTCTGCTAGGTGACCTGCTTTCACTGAGGGAGAACACAGAGGCTGCCTGTTGTGAGGCTGCATGACTCAGATTTGTGAACAATGGAAAGATCTGAGTGTCCCAAAGGGAAAGAAAACCAGAAATGCCAAGGCAAGTGACGACAGAAAAAGCCAGAACACAACAGATCCAAGGCCCAAGAAAAAGTCAAGGGTGGGGGATTTCTCCGGAGAGAACTGCACAGTGGGCAGATGTAAGTCAAAGAGCCTTGGCTAAGCCCTCCTGAGGGACTCTCCCACCTGCTGGGTGTCCTTTCCTTTCTGTATCTGGGTTCAGATACTCCCTGTTCCCCGAACAGCCAGGAGTCCTCTCTGCACTGGCTAGCCAGAGTGACTTCCTGGTTGCTGTATAACAGGTTGCTGGCTCATCAGCACAAACCTTTTTTTTTTTTTTTTTTAACAAAACAAAACAAAACCTTTGATTTTAGTAAAAATCAAAAATTGTGATCATTCTCTTAGGATTCTTCTTTATTTATTTATTTATTTTTAATTATGAATAAAGAAGTCACATTTTCTATCCTTGTATATCCTTATTCAAGGTCCCTTCCCCCTCCCACCACATCAGGTCATTCTCTCTTCTCCACATCTCTCCATCCCTCCCATGGGCAGGCAGTCCCAAGGTCCCAAGGTCCCAATATTGCTTATTTTAGCCTCCACTCCTGGCAAATCCAGTTTTCTCCCCTAACATCGAGACTGAGTCAGGTGTTCCTCTAGGGGGAGTGGGATCCAAGGTGTCAGTCCAAAGGGTTTCTGATCCCATCTCTTAGGATTCTTCTCACCTGCACTATGAGAAAGGAAAACTGAATCTACTTTTACCCACAGTCAGTTGCTTTTATTTTATGTGGGACTTAAAGGAATGAGCGACCCACACCTAAATGCAACTCACTGAGGAATATATTTTAAAGTAGGAAACAAACAAAAATATTAAAGATCCTCCCTGTAAACCTTAAGGGAAACTTTGTTAATAGACATATTTTAAAAACAAGACTGCATTCAGTTTGATGAAATACTTTCTATTGGGATCCAAAATGACTTATATGCATGGAAACTATTAAAGCATTTTTAAGTCCTATACTTGTTTTTCCCTCCAAATAAAATTTTTTTTTCTGCTAATAAATTTTCCATCATGTGTGTCCAGTGTGAGGGGTTTCACAAAAAGAAGTTGCATTCCTTTGTTTCTGGGAGACTATGAAATAATCTTATGTAAATGGAGGAAGGGCTCTTGTTAGATTCATGCATCAAAGAATTGTAAGCCTCAGACCCTAAATTTTTCCCCCAAGATGGTCACCAGACCCAATCTGATGTCACAGCCCCTCTGAAGCTGACTTGAATCAGTCACATACCAGATTGGCACATGCTGTAAACTCGGATAATCTTTTCCTTTAATCATTGCAGCATCCCTATGAGATGTGTAATCTCCATTTTCGAATCAAGAGACCAAGTAAAAAGGTCAAAGAAAGACTCCAAGAGGTCAGGACTAGCAAAGAGGACAAACAACAAACTTGCAGACCAGGGACTTTTTCACAATAGAATTTATCCTTTAAATGGTTGTCTAGTCGCTTCTCAAGCCTCTGACATGCCAGCAACACCTCCCTAGGCAGCCTCTTCCATGTTGAGGTCATTTCTGTTGTTTTATAGATTTCTTGCTTGTCCTGAGATCTTGTAAAGTCTAACCTTCAATCCACCCCTAAGCATAATTCCACATGTGTAGACCAAGAACCTAAAGGCCCTAGGATATGCTCTGGGTCAGAAGTGATTTTGGCATGCAAGGAATTATCATTTAGAACCATCTTGCCAAGTGCTCAGTTTCTCTGCTGCCAAGGCAGAGGAACACTGGGTTTCAGGAAGCATTAGAGACTGGCTAGTACAGGAGGAAGGGGCAGAGTGGGGGCCTCAGCTCCCACACCACAGGCTCAGCTCAGGAAAGAGATAAGAAGCAGCCTCCAGGTCTTACCTAGTGTCAGTCTGAAAGCTATTTTCTGGTTCTTGGATGGCAGTGACCTGAAAATACAAGCTAGAGAAATGCTGCCAAGAAGACATTGCCAAGAACGCCAGGCAGCTACAACCTCTGGCTCTGCATCCCTTTGTGGCTCTCCCTTGGCTACGGTGCCCCACCATGATCTGTTAATACTAGTAGCCTCTCCTCTGGACTATGATTCTACAGTACAGGAACTGGCAAACTGTGGCTCATTACCTGTTTATGTGAGTAAAGTTTTATTGACACACAGTCATAACTATTTTTATAGTAAAGTTTTATTGAAATATAGGTGCATACATTCCTTTTGCATTGCCTATGGCTGTTAAGTAGTCTCAATGAAGTCTACACAAGCTAAACAGATTAAACTGTTGGTTTTGTGATCTCTACCAAAAATTATACTATTTCCTGATGCTGAGAGCAAAGGTCATCTTGTGTCTCCTTGTTGTTTTATATCCCACTGGTTTTGCCAGAATTCTTTTATCTATAAAATAGCAATGATAGCATTGTTATAGACATGGGAATGTATGTACTGAGGTGCAACATAGCATAGTATCTGGTATAAACAGATACTCAAAACAGAAAGCCAATCCAGATAAAGGGGAAGAATGGAAATTGAAAGCATTTTGTGAACTAGACTTTACAAAGAGGTTTCATACCAGTGCTCAGGAAAGACCCTCTTTTGAACCTCAGCTGTTGTATGGCATCAAGGACAAGGCCTGTGGCCTGTGGGTCTTCAGGTAGAACTCTAGGAAGACATCATTGCTGAATTGCATGACCCCAGTCCTCACTTTACTGGGGCCAACACTGAGTCTTCCAAAAGTCCTACTGACAAAGTCTCGAATATGAGCAATGGTCATCAGGCCTAATGGCATCGGAGCTGTCAATCAGAAAGATAATGTCAGCAGCATCACTTTGAAAAGCTGCAAACAAAAGAAAAAATGGAGTTCAGTTCTTGGGCAGCTCTGCTCTGACTTTCTCGCTATCTGTCAGATCATCCCTATATGAGGCATCCATTATGCATATGTATATATTCATCCCCTTGGTTCTGTTTCTCTAGAGAAGCCTAACTAGAACACCTATGGTCTGGTAAGAAGCCTCAAAAAACAAAACAAAACAAAACAAAACACCTCACTAGTTCACCCAACTAGACTGGCTAGAATCCTTTCTTTGATTTGTCCTTGGGTGTTCTACCTAAGATAAACAGACATTTGTCCATGTTTCATACACCTTCCCCCAAGACTGTTGAGACTATAGTGGGTTCTGAAAACTCACAGGTGACATAGAGAGGTGACAGACACCAAGTGGAAAGCAGAGACAGGGCTTTCAGCAGGAGGGGGCTTTAACTTTGTTGTGCCTGAAGCTGAAAATGATGTGTGACAGCCCAAGTCTCGCTTGGTTTGCATAAACTGAAAAGCCCTAGACTGCTTTAACAGAGGGGACGTGATCACAGCCAGGAAATCACAACCCTGAACTGATTCCTAGTTTAAGGTCTTTTTTTAGCCTCGTGACCAAGTGACTATAAGGGGAGTGGATTCCTCCAGGAAAGAACAATATGTATACAATAATGTCCTGACCCTTAGTATTTTTTTCTCAAAGAAACCTGAAGATATAACCAATATGACTCTCCAGGAGAAATAAGGAATCACTAGACCCTTCAGGATTTACTGGGTATTGGCTCTGAACTGACACCAATTTTCTGTCTGGATAGGTGTTCCTAGTAACCAGAGGCTCACCAGAGTTTGGGAGGGGCTCCATCTCACAGTGGCATAGCCCTAGTCCAGGCAGCTATTTCCTCAGCCCCAGAACTAATGGTTTTATAAACACAGAGCCGTTTTTAGTAGGATCCCACTCTGGGTTCTTTCTGCACAGCGAACAAGCCATTAAATTATTAAATTATCATAAATTTAATTGGGTGATAACCCTAATACAATTTTTCCAGATGTAATGTTGTTGCTAAGGAGACCAATACAACTTATGGCAGTTATTAATCTGGCAGACTTGGTTGTCTTACCACCACCACCACCACCACACACACACACATATCCTATAATACAGTTCACCCGAATCAGCTTGTTTTTAGCTAGCATGCCCAGCAACACACCACTGTCACATCTCAGGCCTGCAACTCTTCAGTCTATGATCATAACCTAATCTTAGGGACCTTAGCAGCCTCCATGTTCTATGTGCTGTGGATCATATCACACAGCTTACCATGCTGCAGGTATAATGAGAATTGCGCCTTAATGAGCACAAACAGCTAGCATTCTAGGTATCTCATTGAGAAAATGCAAGAACATCAAGGGAAATGAATCCCATAGACATTTTGGGACCAGCTATTTTGGTACAACTTCTAAGGACCTGGGCATGTGAAGATGTTTCACCCAATGTGGAGAAGTTGTAGCATCTGGCTTCTCTGACCACCATGCAGGTGGTGGAGTGTCTGGTAAAGCTCTGGAAGTGGCTGAAGCCTTTGGGCATGCTCTCTCAAAGCATCCATTGAGTAACCGAAGGACTGCTGGGTGCAGGCTGAGACATGAGAAGATTCTGCACAAAGATCTGACCTATTAGGCAAGTTGTTCTTTGATCTTAAGCGGACTCAGCATGAACATCTGTGTTGGGAAGGTAAGGAACCTGTGCAGAACTGTTTGCAGGGCCTTATAGGTAACTCACAACGTTGTAGGACTTGGATACCAAACTGTGCCCTCTAAGAAAAGTTTCTGCTTTGCAGAAAGTAGGACCTAATAGAAGCTGAATTACCAACTGTGGGACCCAAGTAACTGTCGTGAGCTGAGTTTTGTCTCTGTGAGTTCCACTCTGCTCTGTGCTCTTCTTCGTGTGCTATTCCCACTGCTTTCCCTGCTGATGCATAGAAATGTCAAGTTACCGTCAAACACAAATCCGTATCTGGATACCTACATCTATCTCTACATGGTCCCTGGTAAGTGAGTAACTTTCCTCTGATCTTTTGAATAAAAAATGTCTGTTACTATAACAAAATTGCAGTACTGGGAACAAGATAATTTATAGAGGGTGAAAGTTTATTTGGTTTATGATTCTAGAGGATGGAGAGCCTAAGAGCATGGTGCATGTATTGAATCTGTTCAGTGTGTGGGTAGGCCTTTATACTGTTCTGGAGCCTAGTGGAAGGCATTACCTGATGAGACAGAGTAAACTTGCTACCTTGGATTTCTATGTTTCTGTAAGGTCATTAATGCTATCATGAAAACCCATACCCCTGATATCATCTCATTCTATTTATCTTTCCAAACGCTCACCTCAAGTAGCATTGGCAAAAGACTATTTATAAAGAACTCAGTCAAACCATGGCACACATCTTCTCTTTCTCAACCACAACTATGATGGTTCAGTCCTAAAACAAGGCCTCAATTCAGTCAGAATGGTTCTGCTTCCCTCTTCAAATCCAGACTGGAAAACTTGCTTGTTATATGCGTGACTATATTTAATTTCCATAACAGCTCTGCCTAATAGAATACATTTCCCAATTTTACAGAGGCAGAAACTGACAATGGAAGCAGTTTGCCCAGGGCCTCACACCCAGTCAGTGGGAAACAGAATTGGAATCCACTCATGCATATCTGACTCCAGATTTGAACCACAGCCTGTGGAGGTCTTGGCTGAGCTGCACCCAGGGTCTCCCTTAGGAAGAATCACCTCAGTGATTTTTTTCCATTGCTTCTTGACTTACATAGCCAGTGAGGCTTCTGTGCCTTCTCATTTCTCAGCAACTAGTGTGAGTTAATACTGAACTTTAGAACATGCTTAACTCATGAAATATTTCAAATATGTGGTGATATCTAGAGAATAACATTGCAGACATTCTTACACTCAACATAAAAATGCCTTATTCATGTCATTTGGCTTAATTTTATTTCATACTCTTTTGTTCTGTTTGTTGAGATAAGGCCTCATATAACCCAGGCTAGCCTCAAACTCCTAATTCTCCTGCCTCCACCTCCTTAATGCTTCAATTACAGTCATGTGACACTGTGTTCACCTTTTATTCATATCTTAAAATGTACCATAGGGATTTGGGCTCAACCTCAGTACTGCTGGAGGAAAATTACATAAAGAGTTGTTATTGCTGGTTTAACATGTTTGCAAAAATCCATCAATAAAAATGAACCAGTAACCTGTGCTGTTAGAATGCAAACAAATAGCAAAGGACAACTAAAATTAATAAATTAGAATTATGGATTGGGAGAAAATGCAAGTCTAAACACACAAAAACAGTGTAATAGTATTTGTGTGCATTGAAAAGATCAACAACAGACACACAGAGCTGTTTCAGACGTCTTAACCCTGCCTGGATGTATCCTTCCTTGAGTCTTCTATTCTTGCCTTTGCTGTCCATCTTCCAAACTTTCCTGAAGTCTTATTTCACCTCCTTCCAACCAACCTTCTGGCCCCAGCAACACATCCCCTGCCAGCTGGACTCTAAATCAACCCAGCAGTTTCCAAGGGTCTTCTGTGTGTTAAGATGTCATTGAGGGTCTCCTGAAAAGACATTCATTATATACGTAGACAAGAATGAATTTAAATCTGAACTTGAGTTCTGCAACCATGCATAGCAGCCTCTCATTGAGTGTTTGGGATGCCCCACAGTCTGCTTTGGTGATATATGAAAAAGATGGCTGAGAATGGATTTGAATAAACACAGTAGGAAGTGCTTCTCAGAAGTGTAGGCTGTGTGACCATGGAATGTGGTGTAAGTGTCTCCTCTGAAGATGAAGATGCTCCCACTTTTATGGTCCATCAACTCCACCTGTAGGAGAATCCTAATAAAAAGGTGCACAGCATGGATGCAGAGTGCACAACATGGTTGTAGAGTGCACAACACAGATGTAGCGTACATGACACGGTCAAGAATGTTCCCATAAGCACTGTTCAAATAGGTCTCAAATGGGAAATAGCACAAATGGCCATTGAGGGTCAAGTAAACTCTGACATGCTCTAATAGTGCGGCTTCACACAAGTGGGGGATACATGAGTAGGGGAAAGAAGGAAGCCAGATTAGAGAGCTCATGCTCAGGATTCCACTGTGCGGAGGTTAGAGACAACCGGCGGACCAGGACTGCACCCTCCAGTGTGGCAGGGTTTAAGCAGGGAGAAGGGGTGTAAAAGTCAAGGTGAGAATTCCTCCTGGTGGGAGGGGTGTGCTGTTGCTTGGCCTGCATAGTGGTTATGCAACTGCTCAGTAGAGGGTTGTTCTGCTGTGATTCATGGACTACTCTTCTGGTATTCTGTACTTGATAACACAAACCACACATCACAGCATCTATTGTTCCATAGGGATAGTGCCAAGGCTACTTTGGGAAGTTCTTTTGGGAAACTTCAAATTCTCCAATGACAACTGGCATGGCTCACTTACCTTTTGGACTTTGGGTTTCCTGCCCAAGAAACACTGACTTTTTAGACTTCCTGATTTCCAAAGGTGGTCCTTCCCCCGCAAAGTATTTGTCATTTGAACAGATCCGTCATGTGCTTTGTCAGAGTTACAACCTGCCCTGTGAGTTCTACTACCAGGGGTGAAGTGATGCCCCAGGTATCCCAGGAATAACTGACCACCACAATAGCCAAACCCTTGGAGCAAAGATGGGCAAAAGCTTTACTGTGTGGTTTGCCCAGCCATTTCTAGAGAAGAGGGCACTGACCTACAGAGAATTGAAGACATTTCCCTCTAGGTGCCCTGTAGCAAAGCAAAAGTCCAGGTTTGAGATGGAGGCTTCCTGACCCTGGAGCCCATGGCAACAGCTACCACACCATCCTACCACCACACGTCACCAAAATTAGGAATCAACCTTCATCAAGAATCCTGAAAATGCCCCATGTTCTATATTGAACAATCTACCCAGCCCTAAGGTCTCTTGATTCTGTCTTTCCTATTGAGTCTTACGTCTCAACATTGACCAATTCATCCTTCATCTGATTTAATGCATTTTCCCTTTAGATACAACCCATCTTGCCAGCTGTCAAATCCTTTGATGGATTCCATCCTCCACCTTCTCAAAATCATCCCCTCACAGCCTACCTTTTGCTTCTTAAGCTTCATTTTCTCCTTCCTATTCATTTATGTATTTCAGTGGTTTTTGTTTTTGTTGTTTTGGTTTGGTTTTTGAGACAGGCTCTCACTATGAAGCTGTGTCTGACCTGGAATGTACTACTACAGACCAGGCTGGTCTCTAGCCCACAGAGATCTGCCTGCCTCTGCCTACCGATTAAAGGCATGCATACCATCACACCTGGCCTCATTCCTTTGCTTATCTATCTACTAGCAATGGCAGTACCTACCTAGAGCAGGTACACACTAATCACCATGATTTCTTTTGTGTTTTTTCTCAACCCCATCTACTCTCCCTACAGTTCCATTCATCCTTCAATGTCCAGGGCAAATACTTGTTCCTCTGGGAAGCATCGTCTGATGTTTCCATCCAGGCTCCAAGCCAATTTCTTTACTGCTTTCTTGTCACTTTTATCTGAGTCCACACTGGCTAATATTTGCCCAACCTTCATCCCCATAGACCCTAAACTCTGAAGAGAAGGCTTGTGTCTTCCTCACTTTTTTATTCCTAGAGTCTGACATTAAACGGTACCAGCCACTGAGTTTATATTTCATGATCCTCGCCGCTCATTTAAATTCATATTCAGAGGTGACAGCTTATGATACAGCCACAGGGTCTCATGCTGAAAGTTCTTCACATAGCAAAATGGCTAAAGTGGAGCTGGAGGCAAGTGGGTGATGTCCTTTTTTGACCAATGTGAACAAGTGATATTGGACTCTCACAGAGTCTAGTATTTGAAGTACAGGTCTGGCCAGACGCCCACCTGGAACGGACTCTCCCAGCCCTGATCTGGGACTCCACAGACTGCCAATGTGAACCAGAATAAGGAGAAACAGAAAGTTCCTTCTTCAAATTTTGTTGGGAAACTTGAACCAGAAATCAATGCTTGAGGTCCAGCTTGTCTTGTTTTTCCAGACAGAGCTCCCTGACTCCCCTCCTCTGCCCTGTGAAGAACTGTCTTGGGAGCAGCATGATGCCGCCTGGAAGACTTTCATGTGGCCTCTGCTAGGGAAACACAGTCTAGGGACCCTTAGAAGTCAGTTTTGAGAACCTGGCTTGTTTCCCAGGCCAAGCATGGAGACTATTTGTCAAGGGAAAAGTACACAAATAATTGTCAGCAAAATACACACATTTCATTTTCTTTTGAGTCCTTGAATAAATCATCCTGTGTGATCCTGGGACCTGAGACTGGAAGTGGTTTTGTTCTGGACCCCAGCCACGGCCTCCAGAGAGAAGAACTCTGTCCCATTTGGACATCCACATGAACACATACCACATTGCTTTGTTCTTTCCCAGATGGGCAGGCCAGATGGAGTTGCAAGGGTCTGTCATCTGGAGTCCTTTTCTAGGAGCTGGACAGGTATGGCCACCTGCAAGCCTTTCAGTGGTAGAAACTGTCCTGGAAATCCTGTCAATACAGAGAGCAGAACATGAAGGTCTGGAGAGAAAACCCTATCACCAGCTGTGTCCCAAGTCCTGCCTATATGAAATTACCTGCGGCACCTAGTCCCATCTTGAACACACAGGCAGGTCTCCTGAGAAGCAGTGTAACTGCTATTGTTGTTTGGAGAAAGGGTATTACTATGTAGCTCTGGCTGACCTGGAAGTCCCTATGTAGTCCAATCTGGTCTTGAATTCACAAAGCGCTGCCTGTCTCTGCCTCCTGGGTACCAGAATTAAAGGTGTGTGCCACTACTCCAAACCTGAGAACTAAGGATTGGATTGGCACCAAGTTTGGGAACCCATGATATATTTCTTACCTCTCTGACTCAACACAAGCTGAGCTCATGATGAGTATGTCTCTAGCTGAACCTCTGTCTGGAGGTAGGTGTCTACCTTCCCTGCCATTGGTCCATCCTGGGATTTCCCAGATTTTGGACCACCTCTCCCTCATGTTCCCTGCATCTAAGGGATGTATTGGAGCCTGGCATGGTCTCAGAGAGACTCTTAATACTGTCCCTTCTCCCTGTCTCCATTTGCACACATTTTTTCCTCTGTCACACTTATGTAGTGATGCTATTCATGAGAGCAGTAGCATCTGCTGTTTCCAGAATCTGGGCTTTGTGTGGTCTTGGGAGGACTCTATAAGATGGATAAGGCGCTTTGTATTGGGGGTTTTTATTCAAAGTTACACAAGTAACATTTTCGCTAAATGTCTCTGTAGACTTCTAGTACATACAATTTAGAGATTTACCAAATTTGTATAATTGTTCCTCAATACCTGTGAAACTTCACAGGCTTCAGGGACCCCATAGATAACCAGAATCTAGGTAGGTGTGTTCAACTTTCTCATAAAAAATGCTCCAGTGCTTGCATATAATATATGCACATTTTTCTTACACTTTAAGGTATCGCCTAATACAGTGTGTGTGAATGCAGTAGACATGGCTGTTATGTAGTAATGTTTAGAGCATAATAAGAAAAACATATTTGTGTGTTCTATATAAAAATATATTTTTTAAATATTTTTAATCTGCAGTTTGGAGTCATGAGTGCTGAATCCACAGACTTGCAGGGTCAGTTAAAATCTTTCCCTTCCACACATCCTCTTCCAATACCAGCCATCAATTAAACTAAATGTCATTTTGAGGAAGCCCTGTGTGTGTGAGTGACATTTCTCTGAAGCCTTGCCTGGGTAGGCCTCAAAGGTAACAAGGAAGAATCATGGGAGCACGTGACAGTAGGCTGTGATCCAGGTAGGCCATAGTCCTGTTTCTCTCTTTCAGCTGCTGGGTCTGGAAAAGCCTCCTGCTCCCTTGTAGAGTTTCTCCACCTGAGAAGGGACTGCAGTTCCTTCAGAGAGCAGGCATCATAGACCTGGGAACACAGCCAGTGGCTGGCACATGGGAAACAACTCTCTCCTGTTTCATACCTTCACAAGCTGCCCTTTCAGAGGACCCTCCTGGAAGGGTCACCAAGCTGTTGTAAGAAGTTTCTAAATCCTTAACATTTAAATGAAGAAGTACTTACACTGAAATTTATCAGAGTGGCCACTTCATTTAATTTTTAAAATTGTTATTGTTTTTATTTTATTTGTACAGGTATTTGTTGCATGCATGCCTGTGTACCATATGCATACCTGGTGCCCTTAGAGGCCAAAAAGTGTCCAATATGCCTGGGACTAAAGTCACAAACAGTTATAAGCTACCATGTAAGTGCTGAGTATCAAACCTGGGACCTCTGGAAGAGCAGACAGCGCTCCTAACACTGCCATCTAAAGTGGCCCATGGTGGCCACTTTAAGAAGAATCTGGAAAAAAAAAAGTACTTTATCTAAGTTGCAGTAAGTAGTATCTCAGGTTCTTGCAACACCAATAATTACAGACCAGTCTTGACAACCACAACCACTTTGGTCATATAGACTCATGTGACTTTAAATCTCTAAGCACTGTATTTTATCCAACCCACAAACTGTGTTATATCCTATTTGAATGACCTTTCCTATAACTAGATTTCTGATTCTTGATTTTTCTAATTCTCTTTCTTCTCCAAGGTCATTTTACAGCCATCTTGTTGGAAGAGTAGAGCCCAAAAAAGCCATATTGATCTTATATAACAGTTTCTTGTCGAAGACTGGCCCAGGAATGGACGTGAGTCTTTGGATTACAATTTGAGCCTAGTCAGTAATCTCTTTCCCAAAATTTCTGTTCCAGCAAGAGGCTAGAATTTGTAGAAGAGGTGTAAGAGTTACCTATAACTGCCCATTTGTTACCAACTATAACCGCTATCTTAATGATGTGTTGGGGCACTTTTGTTTGTATTGGGTTTTGTTTTTTTTTGTTTTTTTTTTCCCAACAAGTTTTCTCTGTGTATCCCTAGGAGTCTTGGAACTAGATATGTAAACCAGGTTGCCCTTGAACTCAGAGGTCTGCCTCCTGAGGGCTGGGATTAAAGGTATGCACCATCACACCTGGCTTGATGACCACCTTAAAATAAGTTCAGAAGAGACCTTCACCCAGGCCACTCATGCCCAGTGGTCATAATTGGGAAGTCTTTGCAAATCATAAACGGTGGTAATTGTGCACAGGAGTGGAGAGAGCCGTTGTCGTCTGTACCCACTATGTGTTCTCAGGGCAGCCTGCTGACCTGACCACAAGGAAAAGAAAACCTCGTTATGTCCACACTTGCTCTGCTTCCGTATTCTAGACTCTGGACAGTTCCATGTGCTGCCTCTAGGTCTTGATACCAGCTGTGTTCCCTTTCGTCCCTTCTCACTGAGACATCACCTCACAAGTGCCCCTGGAGGAGCAGACAGTGCACAATGGAAGAGAATGACAGCTGGTTCCTCTGGGTTTCCAATAGGACTTTATCTGATGTCACTCAGGGATAGTAGGCAGTCGGTGGAATTTCCTTTCCCAAGTCTTTCATTCAGCCAGTCGCTCACTCACTCCCTTACTATTTCAGCCTACCCCTCACCCTTGTATAACTGATCAGTCATGCCACAGCCCTGGGTGGGCAAGGCTGCCACAAGACTGTAAATATTCTTTCTCAGAAGAGTGCACAAAAGCAGCATTCAGCCACACTCTAGGGAGCAGCTCCCAGCTGAAGGCAACAGAGGAGCTGACTCTTGGAAGGACAGCCAGGTGCCCTCAAGGAGCATGGGATGGGCTTTTCCTGCTGGGAACAGCTTGTGAAAACCCTGGAGATGTACTGTGGGAGGGCAAGTTGCAAAGGAAACTACGCATGGGCAGAAACGAAACCAGAGCAGACACAGGAAAGAGGGGGACTTGGGAGCCCACTGTTAACATTGGCTTGGGAATACTCTCTTCCAGGAAAACGGGCTATCTTGCCAGGAAAGACGAGCTCCCAGGCAAGGTAATACTCATTAGTGCTGAGCATCCTCTGCTCTGGCTGGTACCCAGACATCACATGGTAAGTTGTTGTGTTACAAGGATGCCCTCCCTTGCGTATGGCCTGCAGAGATGTCCCCTGCATAGAGCTGATTGTCAGCTGCTGGTGGGACTTTGGGTCTGGGACTAGAGAACCTCCAGGAGGTTGCGTCATAAGCCACGCGAGCCCTTCCCTGCCGTGGTTAATTTTCACTTTTCTCAATGACACGCCCTCGGATGAGACCAGCCGCGGAGCAACGCCTGCTGGGGAACATATGCCTCCCCAAGGGCGAGAGCTTTGAGTCCCGAAGAAACGAGGCTGCCAGCACGTTGCCGCCGCCGCTCCAGCTGCCGCGGGCCTCCGGGATGCTGTGCGCGTGGGCAGGCCTCGCGTGCCGGGAGCCCCCTGGCCACATGAAAGCGCGCCGCGGCTTCCCGGAGCGCCAAAGCCGCCTGCGCCAAAGCCGTGCCCCCGCCCGCAGCCACGCGCTGGAGAGGGGCTCACAAAGGAAATGGCAAGGACATGAGTCACCCGGAGGCTCGGCGGCCCAGGCGGCAGGACCACAAGGAGACCTTTGTGCCGCACTCCGGAGGACGACCGGCAACCGCTGCTGGGGAGGCAGGCATTTCAGGGCGCTGAGTAATGCTGGGGAGACAAGAGAAGGCTCTCCAAGAAGAGCAAGCGGCTTCTGTACCCCTCCCTCATCCCCGCCATTCTGCAAAGCCTGCACTCTGCGCACCCTGTGTGCATGCTCAGAGAAGCTAATCTTCCTGTCTTCTGGCCCCACCTTTTCTTTCTCATACTGCAGACCCCCTTGGGGCCTCTCCTGTTTTTCAGAGATATAGTCTTACCATGATGTGAGGGACTTGTTCTTCCTATACAACTCCTAGCAGAGATCGAGAGATGTTAAAAGTATATATGGTAGCGGACAGAGGATTGGATGGGATAATTCATTTGTACAGATACAACTGTTAGGAGCTAGTCCAATGTATTCATTTTTCAAATAGAAAAAAATATAAGCCCTGAGGGACGTACTCTTCCAGGCTAGGTGTATTTTACTGTGTGGTTGAGGGACTGCCATTGAGCGTGACTGACAAGGAAGGGTTAGTTTGGTGAAAACTTGCAAGCACAGATAAGGTTAACACCCCAGGGGATTTCCTAAGGTGCATAAAAGAAATCAGAGGAACAGCAGTCAGAGCTCCAGGCTTTACACAATCACAAGTACAGGAATGAGGCTAGGGTAAGCGTTTGTTGGCCAGCCGGTCTACACCAGGATGAATCTCTGATCTCCTTGGCCCTCAGGAAGGCGTTGTTGCAGACAAAGGCGATTGGAAAGTCTTTGCCCTCCAGGACAGTTGGTTGCAAGTGGTGGTAACTCACTGGCCATGTGACAGAGACTAATAACAGCCTGCAAACCCAGAAACTCCTTTAGTAGAGACCTTGGAGGTCTCAGCCCTTCAACACAGCCTCCTCTCACTCACCAAGAAAGCAGAGTGCCAAATGATCTGACTTTTTTTCCTATGAAAAGAGTGATTCGCCAGCCACAACCAGAAGTACCAGCATCTATAAACCTTCCTCCCATGGGGAGATGATGACTTGCCACCACCCACCAGGATTCCTACCAATGGGATCACAGCATATGCAGACTAGCCCTTGCTCTAAGATCTCACTTTCCCCAATTCTTATGCTGCTTGCCCACCGTGCTCTAAGCCAAACAGCAGGCATACTGTGTAGACAAACTGGTACCACACACTCTAAAGCCCACGCCCAGAGCATACTGATGGGAATCAGTTGGTCCAGATGCCATCCATCTATAGCCCGGATTGTCCCCTGCCTCTGGTGCTTGCTAATTTCTCAACAGAAGCCAACTTTGGGTTAAGGATGGCTATCATCTCAAAACTTACTAAGTCATCCAGAGCTTAAAGACAAGGAATCTAGAGCATGTTCTGTACCCAAAGATGTTCCCTGAGAAGTTGTACAGATTCCAACCCACTCTTGGTCAGCTCTGCCCCTCTGTTGACACTATTAGCAATACTGATAGAGGCTAGTGACTGTGAGGGCTTGCTGGATGACAAGCATAATTCTTGGCACTTGTCATGCTTCTTCATGTAATTCCTGCAGCAACACTGTGAGATTGTCCTTTCCAGGTGAGAGTTGAAGTACAATCAGTAAGGAAACAAGCGCCAAGGTCACATGGTTACTAAGTACAAGGACTGGCATTCAGAATGGTGTGTCTGCCTCTCTGCATTCTCAACCATCCCACTCCTGGGCTGAGCAAAGCAAGATATGTCCAAAGCCTGGTTTCTCTGGGTCCTGTCCTAGAGAAAATCAACTCTTTAAGTAGAGAAAGAATATAGAGACTCCGATGTCAGGTCACCAAAATTTCTCAGAGTCTTGGCCTTGGCCTTGTCTGTTTGGGGATTATGTTTGGATCAGCTTGCAGGAGAGGAACAGGTTCAGACAGTCTGATCGAGGATGACTCAGTCCACAAGGGACTCAGCCAAACCCAATTAATTGGTTCACCTGGGAAATAATACAGCTTGGAAAGACAGTTGTGGCCAAGAGCACCAGCTTCGGGTTTGCCGTTTTCGTCATCACTTCCTGGCCCTGAGAGTCCAGACATGCTACTCACTCTTTACCTCCCATCATCAGACACCGAAGGTGAGAAATGGCGTCTTGTGTGATGACCATGCCTTAAATGGAATGTGCTGCACAAAATGGCTGGTGTTTGGTAGATGCTCAATACATGGCAATACTTACAACCTTCACTGTGAATTGTGTTTGTTAACTAGATTTGGCCACTGGATAAGATTTCCCCTGCCCGATGGTAGGTCCTATTCCCTGTTCCCCCCCCCCCCAAAAAAAAGAACAAAGGCAAAGAAATCCAGCTCAGAAGGGTACTGGGAATGCTCAATTCCATGGAAAGAACTTAGCCCTCAGATGTATCAACAGCATCCACCCCTTGCCCCATCATCCTAAAGTATTTCTGTTCCAATGTCTAATGCTGCTTCAAGACTCAGAGCTCTATCTGCTCCTGGACAGGGCTGCTCCTAGCAACACTGACCCCTGACCTACCACCCCTCCCTCTAGCTTCTCGTAGTAAGTTTGTGTTCTCCCTGTGAAGACCTGTCACATATACCAGTCTCTAAGACTATCCCAGCTGACCAGAAATTGACCAAATGCTGACCAGGCATCAGTACATTGCAGGTATAAGAGTCATAGCCATGAGAAACACAGCTGGTTTCTTTCTGAGCTTGACGTCTACTAGGGTAAGAAACAGACAAAGAAGCAAACCCAGTCATTACAACTTCTGCCAATTGTCAAGGAAAACTGTGATCAAGAATCCAGGAGGAAGAAGTAACTAGAAAAGACCTCTGTGAGGAGGTAGCATTTAGCCTGAGGCCTGAAGGACAAGGGGGAGCCAGCCCTGCCAAGATCTGGGAACAGAGGGTTCCTGGCATAAGGAACAGCTTTTCCCTTTGGAGGAGAAACTTGATGTGTTTCTCATGATCTGACTGGAATGGAGCAGATGGTGGAAGCGTGGGGGAGGCAGAACTGTGGCGCTCAGATGCAGCATCCCTCCTCTGTGTGCTCTGCACCCAGCTGGATCTTTGATGTACAATCAGACTCCTTGACATTTATTGAATACCTACTCTGTGCCAAGCACTATGCATGTTCTCTCTCTCTCTCTCTTTCTCTCTCTCTCTCTCTCTCTCTCTCTCTCTCTCTCTCTCTCCTTCCTTTCTCATTAAAGTCTCTATCTCCCAGCCCCATGTGTGCTCTTGACCTGTATATAGTGTTGGCATTAGCTCTCAGAGGGACTTTATCCTCTCTGCCCATTCTCCTCCCTGACTAATCCATAAACCTCACTCCAAGGTGCTGTGGGATGATCCTTCTGTATATTGTGAATGTGTGTTGCCCTCACTCACTAACAGTAAAGCTGATTGGCCAATGGAGAGGCAGGATAAAGTTAGGTGACACAGTAAAACTGAGGACCGAGATGAGGAAGGGCAGACGCAAGAGTGACACCAGCGAGCTGTCCGAGATGCAGAGGGCCAGTAAAGCTGCGGCCACGTGACAATATGTAAATTAATAGAAATGGGTTAATTTAAATGTAAGAGTTAACAATAAGCCTGAGCTATTGGCCAAGCATTCTGAAATTAATATAAGCTTTTGTGTGTTTACCTGGGATCAGGAGGTTGGACAGAAAAGCTCAGCTTCTGTTTACACTCAGGCTTTTTGGTATCCCAGCACATTATACTAAAAAAGTGTTGTTGTGTTTGCAAAGTTTCAGACTGGTGGTATGTATCAAATTATGATTGCCCGAACATCAGAGAACAGAGCCAGCTACAGACTTAGCCATAGAGGCCAGTGGGTGGTGACAACACACCTTTAATCTTAGCACTCTAGAAGCAAAGGCAGAGATCCATCTGGATCTCTGTGAATTCAAGGCCACACTGGGCTACATGAGATTAATTCAGTCCAAAAGAGAAACAGACTCAGGTGGTGGTGGCACACACCTTTAATCTCAGCACTAGGAAGGTTGAGACAGGAACTAATATGGCTGAGCAGAGAAAGAAATACAAGGCAGGAGGAGACAGGAGCTTTCCTTTTCCACTGAGGAGTCAGCAAGGTGAAAAGTGGCTGTGGCTTGTTTCTCTGTCTCTCTGAACTTTTAGTATTTGCCCCAGTTCCTGGCTCCAGGATTTTATTATTAAGACCCATTAGGATCCGTGCTATGTCAGACAGTACTTAAGTCCCTTCCCTTGTTTTGGGCAGCTCCAGCTGTAGGATATGATAATAAGAGAAATGGGTGCTTTTCAGATCAAGTTTGTAGAAACACAATGGGTGCCTTGTTGCCACAACTGATTTGGTGGCAACCTAATGAGTGTGGTTTTGGTCAACAAGCTCTTGGTACTATGCAAAGTGGTCAATCACACCCTTTATGTGTTAGAATCTACTAGAGAGAGTGAGAATTCCAGACTAGCTTCCAATGGAGCAAGGAGGTCTGGACAAGACATGTAGACCACACTGCCTGGAGTAAGAATGAGTCCATCTGGTCCATCATCTTTAGGAGACCACTATGAATTCTATAGATCCTGTGATAGAAATCTTAGCAGACTGAGCATCTTGTGCTGTTTAGCTAAAGAACTTTAAGGTTGACTGTGTATGGGACTAAAACTGAAGAACCAGAAATACAGCTATGGGAAGAAGGTGACCTTTGAACTTTAATATGTAAGTAATGGAAGAGAGGAGAACCTTAAATATGGCTTTATTTTTTTTCTTTTTTAACACATGATTATAAAGAATGCTGTTTCAAAAGGGTCATCTGAGAGAAAGTGAAGGAAAGGAAAAAACTGATAAAGGGTTTGCAGTGATAAGCGGGGAACGTGGCCAGTGGAAGGCATTTGAAGACTGTGCGGGAGATTACTATGTGATATTAGGGGCTCACTGCAGTTGCTGCATCCACAATGTGAGCAAGCCCTGGGACTGAGACCAAGTACACAGTGAGGTATGTGGGGGTCAGGGTGCAGAGCAGGACAGTTAGTATGGAGATGATAATCAAAGTTTACCAACCCAAGACTCCAGAAGCCAGAGACTACTGAGATGTCACAGGCATGAAGCTAGACTGACCTTGGGCTGGAATCAGATTGCAGCTTAATCTCTGCCATTGATTAGCTGTATAATTTGGATCCAGTCACTTCAATTTCTGAACCTGTTTCCTCAATTGCACAATGGGGATTATAACTTCTAAAGCTCAAGCTGTAATATGTGATAAGGTGAGCAAAGCAACCTTAAACTGAAGCTAAGAACCCAGGCCTTTCTCCAGGTGTTCCATGGACTTGGCTCTACTCCCTCCCTGATTATTGTTATCTTCTGCCAGCACATGACCTTTGGTGAAACACAAGTTTTCAATTATACAATTCCTAAAGAACTCAGTCAGATCAAATCTTAAGCTACGGGACATCCAAAGAAGCTATTGTTCTAAGAAAAGTTATTATCTAGTCTCTAAACAATATGGCCATGTCGGATTCTTACACAGACCTCACATGGACATTGATGCACCTTGCTATTTTAGTTTGATTCTCAGTTAGAAAAAAGTGTTTATTACTTAAAGCAATGAAAAGATATTTATAATATTATGGTCATTGGAAAAGGCTATATAGGATTCTCTCACCATCTCCAACTTGGCATTTTCTCCAAAACCAGCTATAGAGTTGACTTTGAAAGTGCTAATAGAAAAAAAAAAGTATACTGCCTAGGAGGGTAGAAGAGGCCACCTGACAATTTTTCCAGTCCTGCTAAACTGACATCAATGCCCCTGTGAGAGAGCTTCAAGTCGAGGGTGGGGAGCTAATGGAGAACTAAGGAGCTGGACTTGCCAGATTGGTCCAATGCCTTCGATGTCTGTGGCTGCATCTGCAAATGAGTGTGACCTATGCATGTTCTCTCTTTTATAGGGAGTCAGGACAGGCATATGTTAGACAAGATATGTTCTTCCTCCCCAAATCCCCAAATTAAAGTGCAGAACAAATTTACAAATGTGTTTTAGCCCATTTTGGTTGCTCTAATAAATACTGCAAACTGGGTGGCTGATAAACAAGAGTTTATTTCTCACAGTTCCAAAAGCTGGAATATCTACCACCAAGTTGCCAACAGATTTGGAGAATGGGAGGTTGTTGGTTCATAAATGCTGGTTTCTTGCTGTACTCTCATGGTAGGGAAAAAAACCCCAGAAGATCTCTGGGGGTCTCTTTTGTAAGAACTTTAATTCATTTTCTAGGGCCCCACCTCACCATCCAGCTCTTTAAATCATCAAAATGAAGGCTGAGTTTCCAAATACTGAGGAAGGAATCCATGTCTAAAATCATAAGGCACAGCAAAATGCCACCCTTGTGTTAATAGAGAAGATGAACCATAAGCATATGGACCTAGAAGGGGGTAGTTCCATTTCAAGACAACTAAAAGAAACTCCCGGGACAACTACTATTCTCTGAGTGAATATGATCGCACCCTTAGATATACAAGGCACCAGAGCCTCATGTTAACTGTGATAGGAGATGTCTAGAGATCTAGAAGGCCCCGGAACCCCATGTTAACTATGATGAGAGGTGTCTACACCAGGGCTTCTTATGAGCTCTGTATCTTAACACAGGCTAGTAGTTTCTGTGAAGATCTCAGGAAAGAGGATTGAGAGAGAAAAAGGAATTTTTTAAAAGAGAGAAAACATTAAAAAAAAAAAAAAAAAAAAAAAGACAATTTGGGAATAAACTATGAATTTAGTCCTAAGGGGAAGCTGGCTTGAAAACTCTACCCCACCTTTAGCAAGCCATGCTGATACTCAGCCCAGGGATCACCATAGGAGCTATTTGAAAAGCCAGATGGCAGCATGGGTTTTCTCATGTCTAGGGAAGAGAAGACACAGGAAGCCTGGGGTGGAAAGCGGAGAATTGAAAGCAAGTGCAATAGACAGCCAGGACAAGAATGGCTGGAGTAAAAGAAATGGGCTGCGAGGTGACGGAGAAAGAAGGGCCTGGAGGAGGCAGAGACATCAGCTCTCAGCAGCATTTGGTGCTCTCTGGACATCCTGGACTCACTAACTAGTCTAGTCCTGTAAGGATGCAATAAGCACAAAGGGATTTGGGACAATCGGACTTCTGAGAAAACGAGGGATGATAAACAGAAAGACAGAAAAGAGGGAAGAGACATTTCTAGAACCTCGGCAGATTTTAATTTTCTAAGTCCTTTCATGAATTTTTTCAGAACCACGGTTTCCTTTTTGTAATCATTGCGATCTAAATCTATGCCCTTAATAAAATATACAAACACTTAAAGCAGCACATGTGAGCTTTCTATCCCGGGTTCCAGGCACTCTCCCCAGAGTCCATGCAACTAAGAACTTCTGTGAATTCTTCCAGAAGTATTTTAGTACATAAACACATATGTACATTTTTAAAATTTACAACTTACATGGGCTTGGTAGTAAACATTATAGTCATAGGAGGCTGACGCAGGAGGATTAAAAATCCAAGACTAGTATGACTTCATAGTGAATTTCCAGCCAACATGGGCTACACCAGAAGACCCTGCCTGAAAATTAGAGAAAATATAGAAACATACTTAGACCTTTTCCTATTGTTTGAGGAGTGTTTCATGCAAACATATTGAGTCTCCCAGTGTTAAGGGTCTTCCATTGATGGACCCTTGTGTTCACCCATCTTTTTCCCCCTTAATAACAGTGCCCTGTTAAGTACCTTTGTGTCTTTTCTGTACACATACCTCAAGCTATTTGTAAGAAACATTTCCGGGGTAAATTTACTTTTAAGAAAACTCGGTGCATTGAAACTTTTGGTAAAGTTTGTCAAGTTGAAAGCCGGCTGGTGTCGCCACCTGTGAAGGCACAGCTCCGCAAACCTTAGGGGACCTAAAAGATGAAAAGCTACCGTGAAAGTTGTTTTCATTTACATCTACTTAGTTATTTGTGCTAGTCACCATTTTATCATCTTTTGATGAGTAGAGGTTTGCCTCCATCTGAGACTGCCTCTTTCAAAATCAAATTAGCAGACATACACAAGCTGTGCATAGGCTAAACCCTACAGCAGAATTAGTCACAAGTCAGCAGGAGACAAGGGGGATCCGCCAGCCATTGTCACAGGAGGAGGCCTACCTCAGCCAATGGCATATACTATAGTAGCAGTGTCCCCGGGTGAGTAATGAGTGGCACACAATAGGCTCAGGCCAGGCATCTAGAATACACCTGGAGGACGGAGTTCTTTTTCACCCAAAACCGAGAGGGAGATTTCAATAGTTAAAGAGTCACAGGAGGTGATACAAAGCATTCCCAAGAGGAGGCAGAAAAATCCAAGTGTGAAAGGCTCCAAGATGCTAAGTGAGTGGATTCAGGTGAAAATAGTGTAGGACGGTGGGGGAGGGGCTGAGAGGGAGTGAAAGGGAGGGGATTGTGATTATTGAGTTTTTCTCAGCTTGTCTGGGACCAAAGGAATACAGGACAGCAGTTGAAGAATCAGGGAAGTCCCTTTCCAGCCTAGATGGTCACCACACAGGTTCAATACCAAGCTACAGAGCTTCTGAGGATTCGGAACTTTCTCAGAGGCTACAAGGACAAGTTTCCCACATAGTTCCAGTTTGACAGTTTAGTGTTGTGGAGTCCGTGAAGGATGTGAAGGTGGAAGTGGCCGGTGTGGTGAGGACAGATATTAGACACCAGCTGGGTGGCACTTTGCAGCATGGTAAGTCAGTGACAGGGTCCCCATTATGTGCAAATTCAGGAAGAATCAAGACACCTACTCAGTAGAGGCTACCTTCTCTTTGCTTCTTTATCCTGGTGGAGCTGTGGTAAGCCTTAGAGAGTTGGCCCCATATTCCACACTGACCCCAAGCCCAGGCAAGGCTAGTCCATCCTGTGAGTCCATTCTCTCTTCCTAATGAGGCTGCTTAGCAGGATCCCTGGCAACACAAAGGTCAGCATGACTTCTGTGTGAGCTGTGGCGCTCTGAGGAGCAAGGGGCACTCTGTCAGGGGTGGTGTCCAGTGGAAGGAGCTAGAAAAGGAGTCCAGAATTCATTCTGTGAAGCCAGCACCTTGAATTCAAAAATATTTTGATATCTAGGTCTACAGTTGAAGACTAATCTGAGAGAGAAACAATTTTGTACAAATCACCTTTAAAAGCTAAAACTAAAAACCATTGAAGAAGCTCAGAACATCCAAGGGTATAGAGGAAAGGTAGATTTGAGCTTGTAACAATAATTTCCCTAGCTAAAAGCAAAGTTAAAAACAAAAGTTTACAATCAAAGCACATTATGTAGGCATATGAGACTGTCACAGTGAAGTCCATCATTTCATACAATAAATGCACATAATCATAACTACAGAATAATTCAGGTTAGAGTGACAACTTAGATATTTGGTGATATGTTCTTTTGGGTACATATACTTCTCAGGCACTTTGCCTGTCAATTAAACTGTCTCTGCTTCAGTATGCAGTATCAGTCCTGAGGGCTGAGGTTTTGGAGCACAGCACACTGTCATCTGCCAAGCTCAATTCAGTAGGAGAGCCGAGGAGTTTTGGTTCCCACCCCAGGGTCTTCATGCAGGCAGAAGCATCATCTGTTAGTGTGGGAGGCCATCCATCCAGCTCCTGTTTAAACGTGCCCATCTGTCTCAGCTCACAAGGAAGATGCAGGGTTTACTGATGGAGAGGACCATTTTCAGGACACCAAGACCTAAGAAGCCAACAGGGCTTGAGGTGGGAAGCCACAAGGTGTACAAACTGATGGTTACAACCTTTGTTCCCAGAGTTCATCACTCTGCTCAGGTCAGCACTGTCCTCAAGTTCATGCTTTCTATGTCTTAAAATCTCTACTTCATGTTAGGCACAGAAGTTGTAGATCAGAAATGCAGGAAAGAGGTGAATAGAAGGATCATACATTCTCAGGTTCCATTCTGAAGAGTACAAATTCTTGGCAAAGTCTCTGGCTGTGCCAGTATATGGGGCAAAGGCCACAAACACTCCATCGCCCTGTCTCTGTTTTTTCTCACTCTACAACATCAGTCAAAGCCTACTTTGCCATCAGAATTATCTGTAATGACAGGTAAGTTTTGTGTCTGAGATGTTTGGCAGGGTGGCCATTAGCTGTCTGTATTGTGCATGTGAGATGAGCTACTGTGACTGATAACCATCTATTGTTATTGTTGGTTTTTTGAGCTATTTCTGTTTTTTGAGCCCTGGCTATCCTGGAACTCACTTTGTAGACCATACTAACCCTGATCCCACAGAGATTCACCAACTTCTGCCTCCCAAGTGCTAGGATTAAAGGCGTGTGGCCCTCCCTACTGACCAGCTAATAAAATGAATTTTTAAGTTTTTTAACTTTACCTAATTTTTATAATATATTCATTTATTTCTGTTGTTTGTAAAAAAATGTCACAGAGCAGATGGGTTATAAAGAAAGGAGGTAAGCTGGACTTGTAGTTTTAGAGGTACAAGGTTGGGGGATGGAAAGCCATTGGTGATGGCTCTCTTATTGCAGAGTCCCAGAATAGCACAGAACATCTGGCAGGAGCTTGAGAGTACAAAATGTATTTGTGAGTGTGAATTCTGCTCTTTCTTCCTTCTTATGAAGTCACCAGGGTTCAGTTATAGGGGCTTTGGTCCAATGACTTTATCTAAAACGAGTAACTTCGAAGGGCCTCCCTCACCTCTAAGTACCATAGTCATATTAGGGTTTCACACTATTGATACGTCACAGTAAGGACCAAGTTACAACACATGAAAGCATAGTACATAGCCACACACTACTCATGGCTACTGTATTGTACAGCACAGCCTGGATGGTGCCCAATGCCCAGTTGATATGGTGCCCAGATGGTGCTCATTCTGAATTCTTACAAGCAAGAGCTAAAGCAGACACCCATGGGAGACTTTTTGGGAGCCTTGTTACTGGAAGCCTATGCATGGCTAGATCAGCCATGATCGCTTGCCTCCAGCAGACTCCTAGTGCTCCTTTTTATACTTTTTCTATTCAAAGTCTGAAAAAAACAAAACAAAACAAAAACCAATAAACAAGTCTGAGCTTTGAGAAGCTTATAGACCTTTGAGAAAAGACAGAAATTGTCTGTTCAGACCAAGAAGCCATGAAGGGAGTCTCCCTGGGGCAACATTTGCTCTCTATCCTGCACACCAGAAGCATCAAGCTGGGAATTTGTGGGATATGCAGATCTGGGGCCACACCCGGACTCTTGAATCAGAAATTCCTGGGGTGGAGCTGACAATCTGTGTTTTAACAAGCCTACTCACTCCAATGTCTTCTGAAGTGTGAGAACCACAGCTCCAGAAGGCTCAGGGCAGTGGTGGGTGGGAGCAAAGGGAACACAGGGCTCAAGGTTCTCAGAAGAGCCCCAAGAACTTGCACATGAATCTGCCAAGGAGTTCAACATGCAGGACATGCCCGGGCAGAAGACCAGCACCACATGCCGATTGCCATTGCCTGAGTTCTGAGTGCCTTCTAATATATGTTTAGTAATCTTAAAATAATAGTTTGCTTATAATGCATTGTCTGGGTAAATAGCAGAATATTTTAAAAGAAAATCAAATTGCATTGTTTAAGACAATATTTTTAATTAGACTTCCTTTGAGTTATTAATTTAACTGAAGGTGACCTTGGTTTAAAGTTTGGAAAATCTAGTATATTTAACTACTAAACTCCTCCAATTTTTTCCCTTTGGCTCCTTTAAAGAAAGCATAAACTTTTCACATAAAGCTGTTCAAAGAAATAAATAAAGTGACCAGCTAAAATGCTTCAACTTAAAATCTCTCTTTATTGTTGGGTGGTGGTAGCCCAAGCCTCATCCCAGCACTGGGGAGGCAGAGGCAGGCAGATGTTTGTGAGTTTAAAATCAGTCTTTCAAAAAGAGATCCGTGAATCTAATCACCTTTGTTCAGCTTTTTCCCTGACCACTACCAACAACTTGTAACCAACTCCCTTTCTATGATAATAAGTATCCGTAACCCTTCTTTTAGGAATGTGGGTGAAATGCTGTGGAACAATCTTTATACACTGTAAATATGTATTTGCTCTCATTAGTTAACAAAGAAATGACTGGCCTATAGCTGGGTAGGAAGAGATTGCACGGGAGAGCCAGACTAGGATAATTCTGGGAAGAAGGAAGATGCAGTCTGGAGTAGCAAGCTGGTTCAGAAAGAAGCAAGAGTGGCCAGGCTGTACTGAGAAAAGATATCAAGCCATGTGACAATGTTTAGATACAAGAAAAATATGGGTTAATCTAAAATGTAAGAGTCAGCTAGTAACAAGCCTGAGCTATTGGCTAAGCATTTATAATTACTATATGCCTCAGTGTGTTTATTTGGGAACTACTGGTAGGATAGAAACTTCTGTTTACATTAGCTTGGTCTACAAAGCGAGTTCCAGGATACCCAAGGCTACATAGAGAAACCCTGTCTCAACAAAACAAAACAAAAACAAAAGCAAGCAAACAAAAATAAACATAAATAATAATAAATAAAATTTGGGGTTTTTTTTCTTGGATATTTATGTTCTCTATCAACTTAATTCTCCAGGAAGTCTATGCACCCACCCTCTTGCCACACATACCCCTACTTCCTGTCTTTGAATGAACAAACCATACTGGTTAAGGCTTGACAAAACTAAGGATGAAGTGCTAAGTGGGAAGCTTTCCTTAGACATTCTTTCTTGCCTGGATGCTGCTCTAAAATTTCCTGCATTAGTGAAAAAAAATCATAGGTTCAGGGTCAGACATTTAAGGCTCAGGTTTTAGTGTTGCCACTTACTAGCTAGCCATGGACTTCTTTGTCTTTTTCCTCATGTTCTTGACTATTCTAGGAGTCTTACTCTGTGAGCACAATGTTTAATGAGATGCATATAAAGTAGCTGGCACTTAGTAATAGGCATCTGAAAATCTACTTCTACTCCTCTTTCCTGCATCCATAAAAACTGAAGATAGGGGCTAAAGATACAGTTCATTAGTTAAGAGTACTGGCTGTTCTTCCCCAGACCCAGGTTCAATTCTAAGCACCCACGTGGCAGCTCACAAGTGTCTGTGACTCCTAGTCTAGAGTATCTGACACCCTCACACAGACATGTATTGTAAAATTCTATTTGGTGTTATAATAAAAACTTAGAGCCAGATATTGGGGAAAAGTCAAAAGATCAGAGAGACAGAGAAACAAGCCACAGACACTTCTCACCTAGCCAACTCCTCAGGAATCCTCAGACTGAATGCCTGAGTTCTCAGCCAAAAGAGCAGGGGGTCATGGGCAAAGGGCTGTACTCTTGCCTCCTTTTTCTCTGCCCAGCTATATTTCAGTTCCCCATTCAACTTTCCTAGTGCTAAGCTTAAAGGTGTGTGCCACCACTGCCTATCTCTGTTTGGCCTTGAACTCACAGAGATCCAGAGGATTTCTGCCTCCCAAATGCTGAGATTAAAGGTGTGGGTCATCACTCACTGATCTTCACAGCTAAATCTGTGAGTGACTCTGCCCTCTGATTTTATTTTTAATATTTTTTATTATATTATGTGCATTGATGTTTTGCCTATATGTCTGTGAGGGGCCAGATCTTGAAGTTAGAGACAGTTGTGAGCTGCCATGTGGGTGCTGGAAATTGAACCCGGGTTCTCTGGAAGAACACTCAGTGTTCTTAACCACTGAGCCATCTCTCCAGCCCCTGTCCTCTGATTTTTAAGGCAGACTTTATTATGTATACAGTATATCATCACATACTCCCTTTTTGTGTCAAAAATTTTAAAAAGAATATTATAACTGATACAAGAATAATTATATATAATAAGTACAATAACTATATACAATATATACAGGCAATAATTTATCAATAATGTCTAGTCCATTAACAATTGATAAATTTAGAAAAAATATTTTATTATTCATCCTGTTTTGATGAGTCCAAAGGATAATACCTAATTCACTTTTTACCTAATTTGTACTACTAACCAAAAACTGTCTTTTCATGACTTTGAAACTTATTCACTTCCCACCTCTTAGCGAGGTTTATTTCTTAATTTGTTAACAAAGAAAACTATAACTCTCTAGCCTTAAACTCCCTCAGAGACCTGAGAAGAAAATAATATTAATTGAGTAAACACAAAATACAAGCAAGAGACTTCCAAAAATGTAAGAAATGTTGACTGCTTGGATAGTCATCCAGTATTCCTCTGTAGCATTGGAGTGTCCATCTTCAGCCTACAGGTCTCACATATCTGAAAGATGTATCTGTGAAGCAGAATATTCCTAAAGGCCTTCCTAACTTGTATTGGCAAGGTTTGGCAGTCCTTTCTTGTGTGTCCCACTTGTCCATTTTGGACAGCAGTCAAAGAAAGAGCACTTCCTTGCCCAGTAGCTGACTTTGCCACAAAGAAAGTCGACTCTATATGGAATTTCTTCAATGCCCATCATCTTCTCTGAAGTAGATTATGCTCCCAGGAGCAGGCATGTCTTTTTGTTATAAAAGTAAAAAGAAGTCATATTATTAAAATATCTTAAATACAATATTCTGTAGATCTCTGAAGTATTTGAAGATGACCTATCTATCTAAAATATGTTTGATCTTGAAAATATATCGAGTATAATTATAAGTTTGATTGTAATAAGTGATTGCTAACTTACATTTCTTTATATTATAGTTAGTTCATAAGAATCAATTTTAAGGACTAGTAATGTATGTTACATTGTTGGATGAGCTGTATAGGTATAATATCCTGAACAAGAGTAGAAATATATGTACAGTAACACAATTTCAACTTTGTATCAATATATACAATTTGTATATAATATACAAAAATCTAATCCAATGTAAAATAATTAAAACAAATAGTTGCTTTTTCAAAGTAAATTCAATAATTTACCCTTTTGTCCTGTTATATCTGTATCCCCCTTTTTTAAATACAAAAACCCTGAATCTAATCTTTTCAGCTTCTTTCCTAACTATTAGCAAATAACAATTTTTAACCAATCACCCTAAACAATGACAAATATCCATAACCCATTGAAAGACTAAAAACCACCCACCTCACTTCTTGAGAATGTGAGTGTCGTGTTCTTAAATTTACTTCCTGCTGTCTGGAGGCAATGGTATCTTTAGGGGATCCTGAAAAGAGAAATGTTATTAATTGTCAAGTCCTGGAATAAGTAGCTGTATCATTTGTTGTCCAGTCTCTGCATAACAGGAAAGTGCAGGGACTATCTCAAGTCCTAGCTAGAGCAATGTGTAAGACTGGACCAAGCTAGCCACCTTGAAATTGTACTGAGCAGTTTGTAGTCCAAATCCGATCTTTGGTTGGTGTTTGTCAGCCTACTAGTTTTGTCCTAGGCCATGTAGAATCATTGTTGTGGGGCCCCATCATCCTTTTGGAGACTCCAAAGGTCACAGTTAAGCATTGTCATGGTTCACTGTAGAAAACTCATAGAGACTCAAATCCAAAACAAAGTACAGAAGCTAGATAAAGCCTTTTTTTTTTTAACTAGTTAGTGCTCTATATGACCATTAATATCATAACAAAAAGTTTGAAATATATAAATCTTACAAATTTTAATATAAAATCCATACCAAAAGATCACTAGATTAGTAGAAGTAGACTAGCCCCTTGATTTTGATTTCTTTTTCTGTCCCATACCAGGTGGCTCTTCTGATGTGATTTTGCATTTTCCTTTAACAAGCATGCTTGGTTTTAGAGAAGGAGAGAGCCACACTCCAACATCAAAGCCAGGTTTAATTTATAATTGAATCAGGACCTTAAATTTTCTTAGAAGTAAAGAGATATAGATGTTAGGCAATGAGATTTTACCCTGTAGAGAATATTGGTACCAATACATCTGATTTTTTTTTTTTTTTTTTTTTTTGCTTGTAATTTTTCTCCTGGATAGATTTCCTGCTTTAGTAACCTAGTTGTCCAAGGTCTTTTGGCTTCTTGAAGATAGGTAATTTTGTTTTTCTATAAAGACAAAAATAAAATTCTACCCTGACCCTTGTTGATTTATTTTTCTTACAACTTATAGAATTGTCACATGGGTGAATGAGCCATGATTTCTCCTTATCAAGAGGTTTTCTCCTGTTTTAATCAACTCTTTATTAATTTTGGTGGTATCCATAGCTTTTCATCACCTGTAGCACATATCCCTTCCCGAACATAGCACATATTCTGCCTTCCATTCTGAGGTCAGTACATCTTTGAAGTAGACAGGCTGATTTAGCTCTGCTATTTTCTCTATAGTCCAATGCCTTCCAGCAGCTGTTGTTCCTTTCTCATTGGCATTAAGAAAATTCAAAGATAATAACGCATTATCTATTTCTGGAGATCTTTGTTACTCCTTTCTGTTTATTGGCATATTTTATAGAGTTCAATTTGATCTTTCTATAATATTAATATATTATACATAAGCAATTATTCCTATTCCTGTTTATTTCTTGTAGCCGAATAAATAATAAAGTTGGTGATTCATTGAGAATAATGTCAGCAGTTTTTTTTAAAATAATTATTTTTGTTTTATGTGAATTGGTGTTTTGCCTGTATGTATAACTGTGTAAGGGTACCAGATCTTGGAATTACAGACAGTTGTTAGCTGCCATGTGGACCCTGAGAATTGAACCCAGGTCCTATGGAAGAACAGTATATAGATTGTGTTGTTGTTGTTGTTTTGTTGGTTGGTTGGTATTTTTGCTTGGAGGATATTTGAAGTTAATCTCTTCCCAAAAATTACTGCAACCTCTTTGTCAAGGGTCACTTTCTGTCCATAACTGATGAATTTCATCATTAGTTAAAGGTACAAATTCTGCTGGATTCATTTCTATCAACTGAAAAAGTCTTAATTTTCCTTTTCAAATCAAATCAGAAATATTATTATGTACATGTTTAATTTCTTAATTGGTTTATGTGGTAGAAATATCTACATTAATGTAATATTATCCTTTTCCATTAAAATTTCTGTAGGAGAATGTTAGAGGGTAAAATAACCAGAATGTCATTAAGGTCTGGATCTACACAATCCACATATGCATCCTGTAATTTCTTTTCCACCAAAGCCAATTCTTTCTCAGTTTCAGCTGATAATTCTCTTGGACTGTTTAAGTCCTTGTCACTATCTAAGGTTTTAAACAAATTATCCAGCTCATGATTTTTTATTCCAGTACTAGTCTGACAATTGGAAATGTCTCCTAACAATCTTTGGAAATCATTAAGAGTCTGCAGTCTGTCTCTACTAATTTGTATCTTTTGGGGGGTCTAATTTTTTGTATACCTGTTTTATATTCTAAGTAACTAATACAATCTTCTCTTATCTTTTCTTTGTAGTTTTTTAGGAACAATTTGTAATCCACAAACAGGCATTTTTTTTCACATTTTCAAACATTCTTTGTAAAGTATCTATGTTTGAATTAGCTAGTAAGATGTTGTCCATGTAGGGGTAAGTAATATCCTGGGGAAAATGCTTACATATCACCTCTTATAGCAGTTGTACAAAATATTGGCACAAAGTGGAGTTATTTAACATTCTCTGTGGGAGAATATTTTATTAATATCTCTTTATAATCTGAGAATTATTATATGTATGCACTGTAAAGGCAAATTTTTCTTTGTGTTTTTCTTGTAGAGATATAGTAAAGAAACAGTCTTTTAAATTGGTAACTAACTATACTATAAGAGGCCATCCTTTTGGTAACACAGAAGGAAAAGGAATTCCAGACTGTAGAGAGCCCATTGGCTGAACCACCTTGTTAGCCCCTCTTATATCTATTATCTTTCTCCACTTTCCTGATTCCTTTTTAATAACAAATACAGGAGAATTCCAAGGGCTGGTTGATTCTTCAATATGCCAAGCATTTAAATGTTCTTGTACCAGCTGTTCTAATGCCTGTATTTTTTGTTAAAAGCTATTGCTGAACCATATAGGCTTATCTGTTAATCATTTTAAAGGTAGAGCTATTGGTGCCTTTGAAAGGTCCCCAGCTGTTGTGCCCTGTTTTTGTACAACCTGAATGGTCAGTGACTGTTTCTCATAATACCTCCTAATACTTTTCTTAAAAACATATGTTAGTTTATGGTTTATTTCTGAGATTGTGGGAATGTTAATCTGAATATTCCATTGCTGAAATAAATCATATCCTCTAAAATTCATGGCAATGTTAGCCACATATGGCTTTAATTTTCCTCCTTGTTTTTCTGAACCCATATATTTGAGTCATCTCATGCTCTATTTTACCTGAGATAACATTCTAATCCCCAAAAGCTGAACATTTACTTCCTAAAGGGGCAATTTAGATGCTGAGGTTCTGGTGCAATTATAGTTACATCTCTACCCATGTCTACCAGACCTTCAATGATGTCATTTATTTGTATTTTTAATTTCCTGGCATGTTTCTTTCACAGATTTGTTCATCTCTTCCAATTTTTTGTTTGTATTTTCTTCTATTTCTTTAAGGCTTTTTTTCACATCTTCTTTCAGAGCTTCGATGATCATCAAAAAGGAATTTTTGGTGTTGCTTCCTTCTGTTTCCTCTTCATTGCTCAGTTCAGGTCTTGTATTTGTAAGATCACCACTCTCTTCTGGAGTTACCATGTTGTCCTTTGTATTATTATGTAATTTTTTGCACTGATGTTTGCCCATGGCTTCAGTGGTTCACAATTAGATGGCTCCTGGTCGGTTGTGGCACTTGGATTTGTGTGCCTCCTGTCACCCCTCTGGTCAGGGTCTGATTCTGTCCTTCAGAGACCCCTGCAGATGTTGGCTTGCTCAGTTTGAGGTGGCAGCGGGTAGCCGTGCAGCTTCCCTCAGCAGAAGCTGCGGGTCTGGTGACCTGCAGAGTTTATCCGCTCCTGCTCCAGAGTGTGCTGGGACTCTGCAGACAGCACTTGTCCCGGGAGCGGAACCGAAAGCTATGGGAGCTCGACTCTCCCTCCCAGGCTGGGATATAGGTGCTTGGGCCTGGTGACCCCTCCTCACCTCTGGGCGGTCTGAGTCTGTCCTTCAGAGACCCCTGCAGATGTTGGCTTGCTCAGTTCGAGGTGGCGGTGGGTAGCCGTGCAGCTTCCCTCAGCAGGAACTGAGGGTCTGGTGACCTGTAGAGTTTATCCTGTATTTTTAATTTCAATCTTTGTTTATTGATAGAAGTTTACCAAAATATTTACTGTATATTTTTTCTAAATTTCTTTGTTCTCTTTCCTATAGCTGTTTTATTGTTCAAAGCAGTATGTTTATTTTAGGATAGGATTTAATTCTTTAATTTCTCTGGAAATGTATTTCCTCCAAGATGATGAGATAATACTGAACTGGATTTGATTAGGGAGGATAGTAAGAGGTCCCTCGGGGTGTTTCAGATGGCAAAAACTACTTTGCTTATCCCTGTTGACCTACATTTGTTTATTCAATGCCCACTTTTGCCACACCTTCTGCATGCTCCAGAAAAGAAGGGTGTTCCCTTGGGGTTATTCTTAGCAAAAACATTGTTCCCAGGAAAGCATCGTTTACAGTTCCCTTTTAGGTGACTTTGTTTTCCACAATTGTAATATTTGATATTTTGATTTTTCTTCAAATCTCTAGAAATAACTTCTTCTACCCAATCCTCAGCATAGGTTGGAGATTCCATAATAATTATATTGTGGATCCATTTTTCCAAGAGTGCTTATCTTGCCTTTAATGACCTAGCAATCATTTTGCATTATGGGGTGGCATTTTCATAAGCCAGAGATTCAATTATTACTTGCCTAGCTTCTGAACTTAGTATCGTTCTGTTTATTGCTGAAGTCAATATTTTTTAAAAAAATATTTACTTATTTATTATGTATACAGTGTACAGAAGAGGATGCCAGATATCATTGTAGATGGTTGTGAGCCAACATGTGGTTGCTGGGAATTGAACTCACGACCTCTGGAAGAGCAGTCATTGCTGTTAACCTCTGAGCCATCTCTCCAGCCCCTGAAGTCAATATCTGTAAGAAATCAGTGAAGGTTTCTTTTGAGCCTTATATTACTTCAATGAATAGCTAATTTTTCTCCTGCTTCTTCAATTCTGTCACAAGCATTCAAGGCTGCCATTAGGCATAAAGTCAGGGTGTGATCATCATACAATGATTGCCTTTCTACAGTAGCATAATTTCCCACCTTATTAGGTTTGTTTCGGGAGATTTTAATACCTCTACCCCTGATTTGTTATTCAATGGTGTTAGTTTTATTCTTCTACCAGGTTCTCCATTGAAACTGGAAACTAGCCTCTAAAATTCCTATAATCATGGATTTGTCCAGTCTTTAGGGATAATTCTATTACAGGTTGGCCACAAGTTTAACATCTACTGCACAAATGATGAGTGCATGCCATATGAGGCTACTGATTCCTTGAATTTCCTCAAATCTAACATTTGAAAAGAAGTCCAGTCACTTTTTGCACAGTTTCTATCATTTGGCATTTTCTGTAAGGCTACTGAATATATTAATGTTGGCTGTTTAAAAGCCTTAGGCTGTTTCTCTGTAACCTTATAATTTAATGTTGAGATTGGATTTCTCTGTCTTGTTCTGACTATCTCTGTGATCTGTTTTAACAAGGTTTTCTAATACTTGTATCTTGGCAGCCATCAGCCAACTTGGCACTCATATAAACCAATATTTTTAGTACCAAAACAAGAATGATCAAATAAATAATATTTACAGTAGACATTACAAAAATCTCATCTACATTAATTATCCTCTCCTTTAATGGTCCCATTTCTAAGCCATCTAGAGTATTATCAAACAAAGACTAAATTCCTTCCATTGTAAAACTCTTCACCATTTTTTTTAATGTGGGGGAAAAAATCTCTCTGTGTGCTAAAAATAATTCCCCGTTTTAAGAAATCCCAATTAACTCACCAAATCTGCTGATAATGGTAGTTCAGATGAGGGAGAAGTAAAGCAGCTACTTTGTGTGGCAGCATCTTGATGAGGTAGCTCAGGGAAAGTCATAACTCACCAGGAGAAGAAAGTCACTATTCAAAAAACTCACCTGGGAACCTAGAGAATAAACACATGTGACAGGAATTGCCTTAAAGGCAGAGCTGGCTGGAGGCTAACTCTGAAAAGGAAAAGTTAGCAAGCAGAGTAGTAACTCCAGCCACATGTACCTCCAGCCTGTTCCATTGGCTGCAAAGCCATAGGCAAGAGGCTTTTTCATGAATTTATGCCTGAAAAGAAGTGCACCAGATATATCATGAATTCTACTTGGTATTAATAAAAACCTGGAACCAGATATTGGGGAAAAGCAAAAACAAGAGAGACAGAGAAACGAGCCACAGCCATTTCTCAAGAAACCTCAGACTGAATGCCTCTGAGTCCTCAGCCATAAGGGCAGGAGGTCACAGGCAAAGGACAGAGCTCCTGCATCCTCTTTCTCTGCCCAGCTACCTCATTTCCTCATTGACCTTTCCTAGTTCTAGAATTAAAGATGTGTGCCACCACTGCCTGGCTGTATTTGACCTTGAACTCACAGAGATCCAGAAGATCTCTGCCTCCCAAGTTCTGGGATTAAAGGTGTTGGTCACCACTCACTGACCTTCATGGCTAAATCTGTGGGTGGCTCTGTTCTCTGACTTTTCAGGCAGACTTTGTTAGATATACAATATATCATCATAGACACACATGCAGGCAAAATGCCAATGTACATAAAATACAAATAAACAAATTATATATTTTTAAAAAAGATAAAAATCCCAAATCTTCCTTAAATCAAACTAATGTGACAGCTAGATTTAAATTCAGCCAAGCACCATGCAACTATGTGTAATTTTTAAAAATATATTTTGATGTTCTTTACCTTTAGAAGAGTTAAAAGTAACACCTGTTAGATTGGCTAAGATAAAAGGCACAGATGACAGCCTATGTTGGAGAGGATGCGGAGCAAGGGGAACACTCCTCCATTGGAGGTTTCTCAGAAAATTGAGAATCAGTCTCCCCAAGGACCCAGCAATACCACTTCTGGGTGTATACCCTAAAGAGGCACATTCACATACCAAAGGTATTAGCTCAACTATGTTCACAGCAGCATTATTTGTAATAGCAAGAACCTGGAAACAACCTAGATGTCCCTCTACTGAAGAATGGATTAACAAACTGTGGTACATCTACACAATGGAATACTACTCAGCAGTAAGAAAAAAACGATATCCTAAAATTCGCAGGCAAATGGATGGATTTGGAGAATATCCTCCTGAGCGAGGTATCACAATCTCAGAGAGA
>PVIH01004130.1:0-47313 GCA_004025045.1 Sigmodon hispidus
CTTCTGTGGAGACAAAAGCAGAAACTCTTTTCCCAAGCAACATATTCTTATAAACAGATTTCAAAGTCAAAATATCTTTAAAGTATATGTATTTAGCAGCCCCAGCAATCAACCATGTTTCTGCAGTCAGCTCATTTAAAGTCAAAAAATCAAAAGAAAACAAAACAAACATAATCCAGACTCTCTGTTTATTTGCCATTTTTACATGGTCTTTTTAAAAAATCTTTATTTCTATTTCTCTTTCTTAAAGGGTTTTCTTCACCCTTTTTTCTTTTTTTTTTCTCTCTCTCTCTCTGAAGCCTATGCATATTTTACATACGTTGTACCCCGTTTAGAGGTTTTCAGAGTCTAAATCTGTTTTATTGAGAATCCTTACTCATTTTCTAACCCAAAGAGCTTTAAAATGTCTGTATCACTTTAATTGCTGACTAGGCCCTCTTGGCAGCTTTTCAATATGGCGGAGGAGCCCGCTGCCAGTCTGCCGCTGTCGGCAAAGAGCGGGCTCAGGAAATGCTGCTACGAGAAAAACCTTTTTAAACTGTTTCCTTTCTGTTAGTATAAACAGAAACCTTAAATCAATCACACTTGTGCCAATCCTGTCGTAAAACGTATGAGTTTAAGCTGTGTGCCGCGGACGCGCCATTTTTAAATTTTTGTCTGAACACCACGCTGTCTCTGTACCGTAAATCAATTCAAATACGCAATTCAAAAAACCGTTTTAAACTTTCTCAGGCTTTATGCGGGTGTTCGTGCCCCACGTTGGGCGCCATCTGTTGTAGTATGTTTTTCCCGGCCTGTTTGGGTCCAGAGATTTGTGACCTGGCGCACGTGTGACGCCGTTTTGGAACCTGGTTCGCATGCCCGCAGCTTTTGTCCCCCAAAAGAAATGAATCACATGCTTATATACTTTACACTGCTTGGCCCATATCTTAAGCACATTACTAGCTAGCTCTTTCTTCTTACATCAACCCATTTCCATGAATCTACCCACCACGTGGCTTGCAGCCTGTGGCTCACCTGAATTCCTACATGCTTCTTCTTCGGGGGACAGATGGCGACTAGTAAACTCTACCCCTTCTTCCTACCTGGCTGCCTCTGATTCTCCACCCACTTCTACGGTGCCCTGCATGGGTCCAAACAGTTATTTATTTATATAGTACAGAGAACATTCCACCACAATTGAACATGTATTTGATCATTTAGTTTTACACTAAGATATTCAGAATATATTTTAAACACAACTAATCTTGTTGAGTCAGCTAACAGCATTTGATATTTGTTAATGCAAATAATCATTTTGTAATGAAAGTCATCGTCTCACTTATTATCACATAAATGATATACTCACATTTCTTTGGTAAAAACAAATAGAATATTTTAAACATTTTAAAGTCCCAATAGAAGGCCAGTCAGTTTTATGTAATAATAATTTCCAGAAAATAAACCCTACAGGCCTTTGGCTGTCCCCTAGCACTCAATATCAGTATAAATTAATATAAATATAAATCATTGTGAGACTTTTCTGTTATTGTGGACAAAATCAATTCAAGAATTCTAATCACTGCTGTGGAATCATTCCACCCAAATCTCCTTTAAATGATCAAGAAATAAACTGTATCTCATTGAAGAAGAAAAAAATCCATTTTGAATTTGAAAAGAAATATCATCATGTTCCTGAACAGAAAATTTTTATTTCTGCTAGAGTTTCAACACATAGATATAATGCCAAACTTCCAATTAAAATAGCAATAATGTAGAAATTATGTACATTGTTTTAAAACATGACCATTCACAGGAGTTATACAAGCATAACCAAAAAGATTTTATCTTTTAATATCAAGTATCATAATTAAAACATTATTTTAGCCATGTATTTCAAAATAGTTGCCTAAAAGAGCAAAATAGAATAGAATAGAATTACTATTTTAACTACAACATATGTAAACCAAGTAAACGTACATTCTTATAGGAGGAAAGAAACTTATATAAATTCTTAAGAATTTATCTTCATAAAATTTAATCCCAATTATTAAAATGCCACTTTTAATAAATTCACATATGATTAGGCAAAATAAATGAAAATATACATAAAATATTTTGTGCAGTTTTTATTACAAATGAAGTATAGCAATGCAGCACTTTTAATGTCTCTATTTTGTCTAAAACCATTCAAATGAATTCAGGTGTGTAAATCTCACTTATAATTGACATCATGTTAGTGCTCAGAATTTTCAATTTTCTAGGTATTTAGGATTAGTGATGTTCAGCTTGTGATGAGGATGCATGAAAAGAAAGGCACATAAACAGAACAAGCTGATTCAAATATTACCAAGATTTAATTTTTTCCCCTATAAACATAAAGATTTCTGTCATGACAAAGTGTGTATAAGAAAATAACCACATTTTAACTTGTTATAGAAACACATGCATTAATCAGACCATTTACAGTGTAAGGGGGTTTTAGTGTTTATTGATTCAGAGGCTTAATTATATTTCTCCTCTCTTAGACTATGGCACCCTTATCAAGACCCCTGAAAGCAATATCATTAGCCAGTGCTTCTTTGATCTCACATCAAGAAAATTAGTCTTAAAAGTTCTTTCAAACAAATGAGTATTAATTTTTTTTTCTCTGAAGAACTTAATAAAGATTACTTAGCTTAAAGAAATAAATTTGCCAGAAACAATGTACTACATTTATTCTCTTTACCATCAGAGATAGTTTTTTCCTGTTTTAGCTCAACAATACTAGTTATGTTTTATGCTTGCAGTGAAATCTCATAGTTCCTTAACCGCTGGCAAAATGACAGTTAGTAAGATGCTGCACCTCTTGTCTCAATTAATGCATGAATCAGTATTCATGATTTTGACATACTTTGTACTCAACCACTCTTTGTAAAGATCTGTTTGCTAGATCTACAATGTGTAATGCTTTGCTGAATTAGGTTCCTTTCTCACTTTTAGCCAATTTTCACTTTGTCAGTTCTACCTTGATATTTATAAATACTAACTGTACATACCTTTATTCTTTTTTAATCTACCCTTACCTTCCTCTTGTTTCCTCTTACCCTTTCCTTCCATAATTGTTTCCCACTATTTTGTTTTTCTCTTTTCATATTGGTTTTATTTTTTCCTTCCAAACTATCATTTTTTTATTTATAATTCAAGTCAATCTCTCAGTCATTTTTTATTTTTTTGGAAAAGAGTCTAGTTATAATGATTCTCCATCATATTTATCTTGCCAAGGTCACTTTGTTTTTTTCAGATATGATGAATACTATTTTAATAAAAGAACACGATACAATGTTGCCACCACTGTTTTATGACAAATCCACTCAGTTATCCCAAAGCATGAAGCACTTTCTACATTAAAAGAGAATTCTCATGTCAGAAATTCTTTTTTTGTATTTTGTTTTCTACATTTTTAATTAATTTTTCATTATGAATAAAGTCATATTTTTTATCCATGTATATCATTGTTCAAGCTCCCTTCCCTCCCTTCCAGTCACTCTCTTTTCTCCACGTCTCTTTATCACCTCCTCCCCAGGAAGAGCATGAGGTCCCAAGGTCCCATTATGGCTTAGTTCAGCATCCACTCCTGATAGATTCACTTTCCTCACTCCAACATCAAGGCTGGGTCAAGGGTTCCTCTGGAGGGAGTGGGATCCAAGGTGTTGGACCAAGATTTTTTAGATTCCAAGCAGTTCAGTATTTGTAGTTTTCAGCTTGGACATTCTTTGCTTTTTTGCTCTTTTGTTTAGAGCCCACTAATGAGTGAGTACATCCCCTGCTTATCTTTCTGGGTTTGTGATACCTCACTCAGGAAGATATTCTCCATAGCCATCCATTTGCCTGCAAATTTTAGGATATCATTTTTTCTTTCTGCTGAGTAGTACTCCATTGTGTAGATGTACCACAGTTTGTTAATCTATTCTTCAGTTGAGGAGCATCTAGGTTGTTTCTACGTTATTGCTATTAAAAATAATGCTGCTATGAACATAGTTGAGCTAATGCCTTTGGAGTACAAATGTGCATCTTTAGGGTATACACCTAGAAGTGGTATTGCTGGATCTTTGGGGAGATTGATTCTCAGTTTTCTGAGAAACCATAATGTTGCATTCCAGAGTGGCTGAACAAGCTTACACTCCCACCAACAATGGAGGAATGTTCCCCTTGCTCCACAACCTCTCCACCATAGGCTTTGATCTGTGTCTTTTACCTTACCCAATCTGACAGATATAAGGGGGTATCTCAAAGTTGTTTTGATTTGTATTTCTTTGATGGCTTAAAAATGTTGAGCATTTTTTTCAAGAGCCTTTCAGTCATTCGTAATTCTTCTGCTGAGATTCCCTCTTTAGTACTGAACTCCATGTTTTGATTGGGTTGTGCAAGTCTGTGAGCTCTAGTTCCTTGAGTTCTCTATATATTTTAGAGATCAGTTCTCTATCACTTGTTTGGTTGTTGAAAATCTTTTCCCATTCTGTAGACTGTTGTTTTGTTCTATTGACTGTGTCCTTGGCTTTGCAGAAGATTCTCAGTTTCAGGAGATCCCACTTATTGACTGTTGATTTTAGTGTCTATGCTACTGGTGGTATATTTAGGAAGTGTTCACCTTTGCCAATTCATTGCAGGGTATTTCCCACTTTCTTTTCTACAAGTTCAGTGTGGCTGGGTTTATGTTGAGGTCTTTGATTAATTTGGAATTGAGTTTTGTGCAGGTTGACAGGCTTGGATCTATTCACAATTTTCTACACACTACCATCCAGATATGCCAACACAATTTGTTAAAGATACTATCTTTTTTCCATTGAATATTTTGGACCCCTGTCCAGAGCAGAGTCACAGATTGAGCAGACCCCTTGTTCAGAGGAGATAGGAGACACATAACCCCTCTTTTTGCAACTGACTAGGAGCTGACTAATCGTCAACCACTGAAGCAATGAGCAGATGCCAGTGCTAAAATATATATAATAATATAAAGAACAACAAGATAACACCAGAAGAAAGTGGTGGTTCTACAACTACAAGAACTGAAAAGTGCAATGAAGAGGAAGCAGAAGGCAACAAGCGCCAAGGTCACTTTGAATAATACTGTTTCTAATTTAATTACCAGTTCTCAATACAGCAATAGTAACAGGAAGATGTAATAGCATTCATTATTCCCTTCTTAATACACATAAATGCCTACCTTTTGAACACTAAATTTTCCTTCTTGCCTTCCTTGGTGACTTTAATTTCTAGTTTTTCTTTGCTTATTTTTACATTCTCAGTTCTCAACATCTAGAAAATCCAGGGCTTAAATAATTGATGGTTAATTCATTCTTTATGGCTTTGGACAACACAGAAATTATATCTCCAGAAATAAAATTGCATATTTCAAATTTCAAACTGTTATTTTAGTACTTCTCAAAGGAAAAAACAATCTGTTTTTCACATATTATAAAATGTTTTAATTTGAAAAATACTAAGTCTTATAATATGCATTTTAAATATAATAAATTATAGTAGATATTTATTAATTTCAATTTATACTTCCATATTATTCTAATTTTATTCATTCAGATTTTATATTTGATTACTTATTTAATAGCTCTCTCTTGGCCGTTTTTTCTCTAGATAAACTGTAGATATTTCTTGTCCAAATTCCTACTCACAGTTTCTTCCTTTTAGTAACTGTCAGATGGCCATGACCCTGACTAGATTATCTATCCTTGTCTACCTGCACCTTTAAATATTGGCCTGACTATGACACCTCTTTGCTATGACATAACTCTGGGCTAGTTCTCCATTTCTTGACTTTAGTTTACTCATTTTTGAGGATTCATTTCATAAGCACAATGTTATACTTGATTTATTTCAATCCTTATGGTGGAAATGTCCCTAAAATATATAAACAGAAAATCAAAGGCTTTCTTGAGGAGGACAAACATTAAAAAGTAATAATAACCCATAATGAATACAATGGCAGAAGCTTTGATATCTTTAGGGAGTGTATTTTGCTAAGGCTAGACTTGGGACATGAAAAAGGCCAGACCCATGAAGCAATTATTTCTGTGTCCTAATGGCCTCTTGGTGGGGGGGGGTAGTGGGGTGAGAAGGCACCACACAGCACAAATGACTCAGCAACCAGGAGTCATGTCAGATCTCAAACAACAAATTCACTCCATTCTAGAAGGGGCAAACCTTAGATACCCTTCACCCTGTTCAGGGAGGGGGTCTGTTGCATAGGCATCTGTTGATTTGATGTGGCTCCCTGTCATTGGTCCAGGTCATCGCACACGACTACTCAGACACCATTGTTAAGTCCCACAGGCAGACCCAGTTTGGCTCTCATAAATTATGTTATATGCATGTTCTATTACTGGTTTGGGCCATTGGCCCTCATTTTATTTTATTTTTCAAGAGAGTAGTATCTTTTGTTTAACACTATTTGATGGGACTTGGCCTTTGGAAGTGTCTATTATTTTTTTGTTAGCTTTCTTTCTAGTTTTAATTATTTGTTATCTGGTTTTTCTCCTGATCTAGAAGCAAATGAATTACATTATTTTCTTCCTTATTGAGTGTCATCTCTGAATATACTTGAATAACCACTCAATGAATACCTATTAAATAAATGAGCAAAATTAGAGATCCCACTGAAATATACCAGATTGGTTAGAAAAACATAGTATTCTACATATTTGTAAAATGTCTTGGTTGGAAATGTAGAGAGTATTAAATCACCCTTACATTATTATTTCACAGATAGATAAAAATAGTGCATTATGGGGATAGTTTTCATGAGCAATAGTGAATGGGGAAACTGGGCTAATGTGACAACAGTGAACTGAACACCCCATTTTCTAGAGAAGGATTAAAAATTGTGTGTGCAAATCATGCTAACCACAAAGTGACTGTTGAATGAACCTAAATGGTGACTATCATAGCCTTGCCACCGGAGTTAATTTTGTTCTGTGTGATACCCATATTTTCTCATTTCAAGACAGATTTCTACTCTTTTTAAAGGAATAATTATTAATATTAGACATTGAAATTGATGCACTGACTGCTTACTATGTGGCAGGCACACGGACAAACACATTGACTCAGGATCTGATTTAACATCATCAAAATACGGTAGGGCAAATGTCAATGTAATAATTATACCACAACTTTATGGGTATAATTTAAATATTTAAAGAGATTTTAACATTGGACTTTGGATAAGCCATTCAAATTATCTTTAAGTGAAAGCTAAGAGCCAATAAGTGGCTCAGAATGTGATTGCAAACTCAAGAATCTACATGATGAAGGAGAGAATAGTCTCTAAAAGTAGTTGTCTGTCTCCACATATGTTTACCTTCTTCCAAACCAATAAATCGAGGAGAAATCAAATAATTTTTTTCTTTATTATTATGAATAAAGATATCACATTTCTATCCGTATATATCCTTATTCAAGGTCCCTTTCCCCTCCCACCACATCAGGTCATCAAAATTTGAAATTACACCTAAATTACTTTGGTCATGAAGCTTGTTAAATAACTCAGTAAGCAAACAAAAGCTAACAAGGGACCTAAATTTAAATACTTAGCACCCAACAAAAATCAAGAGCAATGTTTCACACTAGTATCCACACTAAAAGCAGAAGCAGGCAGAGCTTATGGGTTTGGGGGCAGCCAAACTAACTAATCTGATTTCCAGATCTAGAGAAAGACCCAAGGAAAAAAACGAAGGTAAAAAAGTGAATTCGAAAGACAACTACCCTTTGATCTCCACATGAACACATGCATTTTTGTGCATGTACACACACACACACACACAGAGACACACACACACACAAACACACATTTCCTCCACTTCCACATGATATGTGCTGATTACAATAATATAAGCTTTGTCAGCTTTAGCTTTAGAAAGAGTTAAGTTTGGGGAATTTTAATTTCAATCAATTAAACATAGTAAGCCAAAGCACTGGTCCATAACTTATTATTCTTTAATAGGAAAGTTGTTTTAGTGGCCCCCTAGTCATGCTTTTCATGTGTATTGTGATTTTACATTGGAAATATAGCATGTAAGATTAGGTTGTTGGCTAGATTTCCTCTAAACTAGTCTATTTTTTTTCCAGTTGAAGTGATTTCAGTGCCCAAGACAAGCAAGGTTATGATTGAGTTGTGATGTCTTCTTTTCACATTACTAGTGGTCTGTATCATCTTGATGCATGTGCTCAGAACACTTAATTCAAGTGTAGTTATTAACCTGAGAATAGGATACTTCCTCTAATGTCATTCTTTAACAAACAGAAATACTGCTATCTAGTAAAAAGCACTTCACTTTAAAAAAAAAAAAACTAGGGGCTGGAGAGATGGCTCAGCGGTTAAGAGCACCGTCTGCTCTTCCAGAGGACCCGGGTTCGGTTCCCAGCACCCACATGGCAGCTAACAACTGTCTGTAGTTCCAGTTCCAGGCAAACACCAAGGCAAATAAATAATAAATAAAGTTTTTTTTTTAAAAAAAAAAAACTATCCACTTCAATTCTAGACATATTATGAAATAAAAGAACATCAAATGAACAGTGATAGACCCAATAATGTCAATTTTAAAAATGAGAGTAAGAATAGTGAGCAACAATGAGATAATATCAAAGAAGGAAAAAATAAATTAAAAGATAAAAATTAGGAATTATCTAAGTGAACTGAAGTCTTTCTGATTAAAGATAGAACACAAAGAATAAAAGGAAAAGAAATGCAACCAGATAATCTGAAATAATACCAGCTCTCAAGAGATGGAGACTGAGACATTCCAATATCAAGTAGTTTATAGTTTCTGCTCTTTGACAATGCAAAAAAATAGAAAAAAAACAAATAAAAAATAGATAAAGAAGATAAAGAGTTAATTAAACTAAAACAGAGCAGGATAAAGCTCCCCTGCTAAATTTACTTTTCCTCTTGAAAGAGAAATATGATGCCACCTTATACCTTTCAGAATGGCTAAGATTAAAAACACAAATGACAGCCTATATTAGAGAGGTTGCAGAGCAAGAAGAACACTCCTCCATTGTAGGTGGGAGGGAAACTTGTTCTCCACTCTGAAATGCAGTATGGCTGTTTCTCAGAAAACTGGAAATCAATCTCTCCAAGGATTCAGCAATACCACTACTGGGCATATACCTTGAAGATGCACATTCACACCCCAAAAGCATTAGCTCAACTATGTACATAGTAGCATTATTTGTAATAGAAAACCTGGAAACAACCTAGATGTCCCTCAACTGAAAACTGAATTTAAAAACTGTGGTACATCTACACAATGGAGTACTACTCAGCAGTAAGACAAAGTGATATCCTAAAATTTGCAGGCAAATGGATGGATTTGGAGAATATTCTCCTGAGCAAGATATCCCAAATCCAGAAATATAAGCAGAGGATTACTCACTCATTAGTGGACTTAAAAAAAAAAAATAAAGAACACCAAAGCTGCGAACCTTAGCGACTGAACAGCTTGGGAACTGAAAAACATATTTAATACAGTCTTCTACTGTTCATTTGATTTCATTGTACACAATGACATTGTTACATATTTCTTTTTTTTCCTTGTCACTCTACTTTATTTTATTTCTTTAGAAAATAGTCCTTTTTCATGTAAAATAAAATAAAATATTAAATAAAAGAAATGAGCTGAAACCTAGGTGCTGGGACAAGATCTGAATTTGGCTTCATTACCTCTTTTCTGAGATTTAGTTACCACCAAATGACATTCTGAGTATTCTTTTACTAACCCTAACCCTAACCCTTTCAAATAAGAAGGTAGACGTTTTTCACACCATTTCTCTAGGATGTGTTTTGCTGGTCTGTCTGATCAAGAATGCTTATGACACTTCTGAAAGGTCCTTTTCAAGCTGAGATAAAAATGATGCTCAGTCCTCTTGGAAAACCTTTTAGTAGAAAGACTTTTGTTGGTCTTTTCAGTGGGAGGACTTTTATATTGTTACTATTGGATGCTGGTCAATCCCTTGAGTGGTCCTTCCTGGAGTCAGACACACCCTTGAAACATGTGTCTGTGTTCAAAGGTAGACTCTTGCTTTACCCAGCTCTTCAGTTTTTTTGTTTCCTTTTTCATTTTTTTAAATTGTGTCTAGATAAATTTTGTTGACTTGATTTCAGTGCATAGTCTCATAATACTTCCAACACAGTAGGACTCTTTTAAGAGGGAGCCTCTATTAATTCTCTTGTGACTCAAAAAAAAAATTCACTTCCATCATCCTATTTTCTGCTGTTGAAGCATTTATTTATTTTTTTTTCTTTTTCTGTTCTTATGAGGTCCATTGCTCGGTCCTGGATCACACTGCAGGTTTGCTGCCTTCAACCCTGTCTGTAACTTCATTATCTGCTGTTGCCCTCCCTCTCTGGAAGAAAATACTATGAGAAGAAAAGTTTCTCCATAGTATTTGAATCTTTCTAGGCTGGATTATGGATTTTTTCTAATATTACATTTAACAAAATTTCTTATTTTGCTTTGCTATTGAAATTAAGAGATGTCACATATCCTGTCTCGTCTGATAGCTATTATCTAAATTTATCCAGTAGTTCTCTAGAGTCTGCTAGATACCCTGACATCTTAAAGAAAGCAAATAATGTAATTTTTTAACTCTCATTCAACACTTTATCTAAACTTTTATGATCCATATATCTTATGAATGTTGACATTAATATGCTGAACACAATATTGTTATACCAAATCCAGCAGCATAATAAAAGAATTACATGGTATAACTGAGGTAGATATATTCTTGTAATGCTAAGGTGATTTGATATATAAATATCTCTGTATAAAATATACCATATTAATTGGAAGAGAAATTGTCATCATGTCTTATAATCATCTCAATTGATGCATAAAATCCTGTAGCAAACTTTAATAACACTTCATAATAGGATCACTCACTTAAACAGGAATAGATGGATTTTTATCACCATGACAAGGGCCATATACAAAAATCTTACACTCAATAGCCATTAATAGGAAAGTGACATATTTCCCTCCTCTAAAGTCATGAAAAAGAAAAGAATGTCTGCTGTTAGATTGCCACTGAAACCAGAATTGGAAGCTCCTACCAAGCATTTATTGTGTGACAGTACTCTCTAGGGTACAGTCATTCAAATTAGAGAAATACTCATAATTAATGTTGGTTTCTCAGAAAACTGGGACTCATTCTCTCTAAGAATCCAGCAATACCACTATTTGGCATATACCCTAAAGATGCACATTCACACTCCAAAAGCATTAGCTCAACTATGTTCATAGCAGCATTACTTGTAATAGCAAGAATCTGGAAACAACCTAGATGCCACTCAACTGAAGAATGGATTAAAAAACTGTGGCACATACACACAATGGAGTACTACTCAGCAGTAAGAAAAAATGATACCCTAAAAATTGCAGGCAAATGAATGGATTTGGAGAATATCCTTCTGAGGGAGGTATCACAAATTCAGAAGGAGAAGCAGAGGATGTACTCATTCATTCGTGGACTTTAAACAAAAAGCAAAGCATGTCCAAGCTGCAAACCACAACCACTGTACAGCTTGGGATATGAAGCACCTTGGACTGGCAACTTGGAGCCCATTCCCTCCAGAGGAACACCTGACCCAGTCTTGGTGTTGGGATGAGGAATGCAGATTTGCCTGTAATGGATGCTGAACTAAACCACCTTGGGACCTTGGGACCTCCTGCCCTTGCTGATAAGGAGATGGAGAGAAGAGAGAGTGACTGGGAGAGGTGGGAGGGGTAACGGAGTTTGAACAAGGGAATACATGGATAAAAAAATGAGACTTTATTCATAATATAAAAGGTATAGAAATTTTCAAGGGAGATTAAATACTATTTGTCAAGAAATCTCATTAGGCTCAAAGGCAGACAGGTGAAAGAGTTCATGAAACCCCTGAGACTGATCAGGATACCTTGTCTCGTGGCATATAGAAAGAGGGATCTTATCCAATTCAAGAGGGATGCCTTTAGATAAGCTGAGCTGTCTACAGGAGGCTCACATCAGACCAGCCACGTGGATGAATCAGCGATCAGGCAAGTTTCCTGGACAAAGCCAAAGCCAGTTGATTTGCACGAAATGTTTAATTAGTTTGTGGTTCTAGCTTTAAGTGGGTTGTCATTTGTGCTGTCATTGGTTTTCAGTATTATGTTAATCTCTGAGCTTTTTCTATTCCCCTCATTAACCTCTCACCCATACTCCTGGTGTAAGTAACCCAAGGAAGACTCACCACTGAGTCTTATTTTTGCTGCATCTGTACTTTGGTTTGTTGTTAGCTCCTTGTCTGAGATACTGTCTGAAATACTGTCACAAATGACATTTTTGAATGAAAAATGAAAAAAAAATCCTAATCAAATTAAGAACTATATTCATCAACATGATACAATTGGTAAAAAAAAAAAATAGTTCAAATTGGTAACAGCACCAATAAGTATAGTCATGTAAAAGTTTAAACGAATAAACATTCAGCAAAAGTGTACGACACAAAATCAACATAAATGGTCAGATACATTTATGCTGCATCTGACCCTAACCCTAATACTAGCCTTGATGACAGAAGATTAAGTTTAAAAAGCTGTTCTATTTTAAAATATCATCTAGGAGAAGAAAAGACAAGTGTCATCAGTTTAATATCAAAACTCATGATAGGTACAGTCAGTTCTGGGAACAAATGTATTATCACTGGCTCTGCTTGTCTTAGGTACTTAATACCAATCAATAGGACAAATGTTTTTTGTCTGTTATGTTAGGATTGAAACATTGTGAAAATTGTATCCTTTCAATTTTTAATACAAAATACTGCTTCATCATCTTAGTATGTGGCAAGCCTGCTGTCCCCCTTTCTTATGTTCTCTCCACAATTTTATTTCCTGACCTTTTTCTACACAGATAAACTGAATGGAATACCAAGGCTGTAGGATCAGGTGTCTGTCTGTCTGTGAGGCTGACTATTCCTCTCGTTATCTACCATAAACTATATATTCTCAATTGCCTTAATACTCATTCATTGGAAAAGCAAATTAACTGCACTGAACCATATTCTTTCCATCTTAATTTTTATTTAATTACTTTTTTCTGTATGTAACATATATTTCACCTATAAATTCTTTCCAATTTTTAATTGCTATAGAAATAAAAGTTTCCTGAAGATAAGGATTGTTTTACCTAATGGCTTAGTGTTATAAATTTATCAAAGCTAGAAGTACAGAGATTACAGTAAACACTTCATAAAATCTTGCTCTGTAGATAAATAGTAATAATAGAAACAAATTAATAGTGCTGAGATATACTACTAAATTGATCAAAATGCTTTTATCATCCTTGGAGCTCATTCCCTCCAGAGGAACAACAGACCCAGTCTTGATATTGTGGTGAAGAAAGGAGATCTGCCTGGAGTGGATGCTGGACTAAAGTACCTTGGGACATTTGGAACTCCTGCCCTGGCTAGGGAGAAGATAAGGAGATGGGGAGAAGAAAGAGTGACTGGGAGGGGCAGGAGGGGAACAGAGTTTGAACAAGGGAAGACTTGGATAAAAAAATGAGACATTATACATAACAGAAAAGGAAAAGAAAAAACAGCACCAAAGGAAAAGATTTTTTTCTTTTTTTTGAATATCAAATATTACATAAAAAAGCAAAATATTCAGATTAGATAACCAAAAACCCATACAATAATAAAACATCTCTTTTCTCTAAAATACATGGAACATAAAAAAATCTAAAGCTCTTAAGCCAGGTTAGGCTCAGCTACTGTTAAAGAAAGCACATTAGGTCACAGCTAATGACTACAGATACACCAGGAGCACCACAGATTTCTGCTAAACTACCCTTCTACAAACAATCCAAAAGTATTATTTTGTTTTGTTTTGTTTTGTTTTGTTTTGTGTATGTGTGTGTGTGTGTGTTTTAAATCACTTTATTCACTCATCGTCTTTCAATTAAAAAAATAAAGTTTTCCCTTAAATTCCACTAATGAATGAGTATATTCCCTGCTTCTCCTTCTGGATTTGTGAGACCTTGCTCAGGAGGATATTCTCAAATCCATCCATTTGCCTGCAAATTTTAGGATATCATTTGTTATCCTAAATTTTAGGATATCATTCCTTAATGCTGAGGTGCACTCCATTGTGTAGATGTACCACAGTTTATTAATTCGTTCCTCAGTTGAATGAATTAGGTTGTTTCCAGGTTCTTGCTATTAAAAATAATGCTGCTATGAACATAGTTGAGCTAATGCTCTTGGGGTGTGAATGTATGTCTTTAGAGTATATGCCAAATAGTGATATCGCTGAATTCCTGGGAAGATTGATTCTCAGTTTCCTGAGAAACCACCATACTGCCGTCCAGAGTGGCTGAACAAGTTTACACTCTCACCAACAATGGAGGAGTGTTCCCCTTGCTCTGTATCCTCTCCAGCATAGCTGTCATCTGAGTTATTGATCTTAGTCATTCTTATAGATGTAAGGTGGTATTTCAAAGTTGTTTTTATTTGCATTTCTCTGATGGCTAATGTTGTTGAGCACAGTTTCAAGTGTCTTTCAACCATTTGTAATTCTTCTGCTGAGAATTCCCTTTCTAGTTCTCAACCTCATTTTTTGATTGGATTATTCAGGGTTTTGGGCTCTAGTTTCTCAAGTTATCTATGTATTTTAGAGATCATTCCTCTGTCACTTGTCAGGTTGATGAAAATCTTTCCCATTCTTTAGGCTGTCTTTTTTCTCATTTCTTTATTTTTAAAAAAGTCTCATTTTTTAATTCGTGTATCCCTTTGTTCAAATGTCCTTCCCCTCGCACCCCTATAATTCACCCTTCTCCCCATCTCCTTATCTCGTCCCTGGAAAGAATAGGAGGTCCCAAGGTCCGAAAGTGGCTTAGTTCAGCAAATCCACTTTCATCATCCCCATATCAAGACTGAGTCAGACCAGGCTCCACACCGCCGGCACCACACGTATGCCAGGTCACAAATCTCCAGACCCAAACAGGCCGGGAAAAACTTACTACAACATTCCTCTGGAGGGAATGGGCCCCAAATAGCCAATTCAAGGTGCTTCAGATACCAAGCTGTTCAGTGTTTGTGGTTTGCAGCTTGGACATGCTTTGCTTTTTGTTTAAACTCCACTAATGAGTGGATACATCCCCTGCTTATCATTCTGGAAATGTGAAACCTTGCTCATGAGGATATTCTTCAAATCCATCCATCTGCCTGAAAATTATAGAATTCCATTGTTTCTTACTGCTAAGTAGTACTCCATTGTGAAGATGTACTACAGCTTGTTAATCCATTCCTCAGTTGAGGGGCAACTAGGCTGTTTCTAGGTTTTTTTTTCTCTTTTTTTTATTGTGCATAAAGTCACATTTTCCATCTGTGTATATCTTTATTCAAGGTATCTACCCCTCCAACCCCCCTCCAGCCACTATTTCTTCTCCACATCTCCTCATCTCCTCCCCAGCATAGGTAGGAGGGCCCAAAATCCCAATATAGCTCAGTTCAGCATGCACTCCTGGCAGACCCAGTTTCCTCATCCCAACACAAAGAATGAGTAAGGTGTTCCTCTAGAAGGAGTGGGATCAAGGTTCCACACCCAGGTATTTCAGATGCAACTCTGTTCAGGAGTTGTGGTTTGCAGCTTGGACAAGCTTTGCTTTTTGTTTTTGTTTTTGTTTTTGTTTTGAATCCACTAAAGAGTGAATACATCCCCTGCTTTCTTCCTGGATTTGAGATACCTCACTCAGGAGGATATTCTCCAAATCCAACCATTTACCTGCAAATTTTGGGATACCATTTTTTCTTACTGCTGAGTAGTACTCCATTATATAAATATACCAAAGTTTGTTAATCCATTCTTCAGTTGAAGGGGATCTAGGTTGCTTCCAGGTTTTTGCTATTATGAATAATGCTGCTATGAACATTTTTGAGCTAATGCCCTTGGAGTGCTAATATGCATCTTTCAGGTATACACCCAGAGTGGTATTGCTGGATCATTGGGGAGATTGATTCCCAGGTTTCTGAGAAACCTCCATAATGCATTCCAGAGTGGATGAACAAGTTTTTACTCCAACCAACAATGAAGGAGTGTTCCCCATGCTCTACAACCTCTCCAGCATAGTCTGTGACTTTTATCTTAGCCAATCTGACAGGTGTCAGGTGGCATCTCAAAGCTGTTTTGATTTTCATTTCTCTGATGGCTAAAAATGATGAGTACTTTTTCAAGTGCCTTTCGGCCATTCGTAATTCTCCTGCTGAGAATTCCCATTTTAATTCTGAACTCCATTTTTTGATTGGGTTATTCAAGGTTTTGGGCTCTAGATCCTTGAGTTCTTTATATATCTTACAGATCAATCCTCTATCACTTATAGCGTTGGTGAAAATCTTTTCACACTCTGTAGGCTGTCGTTTTGTCGTATTGACAGTGTCCTTGGGTTTACAGAAGCTTCTTAGCTTCAGGAAATCCCACTTGTTGATTGTTGATATTAGTGTCTGTGTCACTGGTGTTATACTTAGGAAGTGGTCGCCTGTGCCAATTTGGATCTATTTGCATTTTTCTACACGCTGCCATCCAGCTATGCTAACACCATTTGTTAAATATACTATGTTTTTTCCATTGAATATTTTGGGGCTCTTTGTCCAACATCAGGTGTTCATAGGTTTTTGGGCTAATGCCCGGATCCTCAATTTGATTCCATTGATCCACAAGTCTGTTTTTATACAAGTACTAGGCTGTTTTTATTACTGTAGCTCTATAGTATAACTTGAAGTCAGGGATGGTGATGCCTCCTGAGGTTCTCTTGTTGAGTAAAATTGTTTTGGCAATCCTAGCTTCCCTGTTATTCCAAATGAAATTGAGTATTGTTCTTTCAAGGTTCAAAAAATATTGTGTTGGGATTTTGATGGGCAGTGCATTGAATCTGTAGATTACTTTTGGTAAAATTGCCAATTTTACTATGTTGATCATACCTATCCAGGAACATGGGAGATCTTTCCATTTTCTGATATCCTCTTCAATTTCTTTCATCAGTTACTTAAAATTTTTGTCAAATAGACCTGTTACTTCTTTGGTTATAGCTACTCCAAGGTATTTAATGATATTTGTAGTTATTATAAATGGTGATGCTTCCTTTATTTCTTTTTCAGCCCTTTTATCTTTAGTATATAGATGGGCTACTGATGTCTTTGAGTTAATCTTTTATTCTGCTACATTGCTGAAGGTGTTAATCAGCTGTAGGAGTTCCCTGGTAGAATTCTGTGGGTCACTTATGTATACAATCATATTATTTGCAAATAGAGATAGTTTCACTTCTTTTCCAATTTGTATCCCCTTAATCTTTCATTCTCTTATTGCTTTAGCTAAAACTTCGAGAAATATATTGAATAGTAAGGGAAGAGAGAACATCCTTGTTTAGTTCCTGGTTTTATTGATATTGCTCTGAGTTTTTCTCCATTAAGTTTGATGTTGGCTGTCGGCTTATTATAAATCACCTTTATTATATTTAGGTATTTTCCCTGTATTCCTGATCTCTCCAGGGCTTTTGTCATAAAGGAGTGTTAGATTTTGTCAGGTCTTTTTCAGCATCTAAGGATATGATCATGTAGTTTCTTTTCCTTCAATTTGTTTATATGATGGAGGACATTTACGGTTTTAGTATGTTGAACCACCCTCCATTTCAGGGCTGAAGCCTACTTGGTCATGGTGGATGATATTTTTTAAATATTGTTGTATACATTTTGCCAAAATTTTCTTGAGAATTTTACCATCAATTATCCTGAGGGAAATTGATCTGTTGTTCTTTTTCTTTGTTGTGTCTTTGAGTGGCTTGGGTATTGGGGTTATCTTGGCCTCATAAAAGGAATTTGGCAGTATTCCTTCAGTTTTTACCACGTGAAATAGTTTGAGGAGTAATTGTAGTAGTTCTTCTTTGAATGTCTGGTGGAATTCTGCACTGAAACCATCTGGACCTGGGATTTTTTTTTTACTTGGGAGGCTTTTAATAACAGTTTCAATTTTCTTTAGTGTTATAGGTCAGTTTAGGTAATTAATCTGATCTTCATTTAATTTTCGCAAATGGTACCTGCCCAAAAAGTTGTCCATTTCTTCTAGGATTTCCATTTTTGTGGAATATAGATTTTCAAAGTATGACCTGATAATTCTCTGGATTTCCTGGGCGTCTGTTTTTATGTCCCCTTTTTCATTTCTGATTTTGTTCATTTGGATAATCTCTTTCTGCTTTTTCATTAGTTTGGATAAAGGCTTATCTATATTGTTGACTTTCTCAAACAACCAACTCTTTGATTCATGTCTTTTTGTTTTAATGACTATGTCCTTTGCCTTATAGAAACTTCTCTCTTTCAGGAGATCCCACTTAGTGACTTTTGCTCTTAATGTCTGTGCTGCTGGTGTTAAATTTAGGAAGTGTTCACCTCTGTCAATGTGTTGAAGGCTATTTTCCACTTTCTTTACTATCTATTTCAGTTTGATCATTTTATGTTTAGGTCTTTGATCCACTTGGGTTTGAGTTTTTTGCAGAGTGATAGGATTGAATATATTTTCATTTTTCTACATACTCCTATACAGGTATGCCAACACAAATGCTGAAGATACTTTCTTTTTTTCCATTGAATAATTTTGACCTCTTTGTTGAAAATCAGGTTTCCATAGGTGTGTGGGTTAATGTTTTGGTCTTCTGTTTGATTCCAGCTGGTTATTATAATGTTTTATTCATTATAAATTATTGTTCTACCTAATGGTTTAATAAAAATGTTGTTTGGCCATAGGCAGACAGAAAGTGTGGGCAGGGCTATCAGACTAAGAAAACTCTGGGAATTAAGAGTAAGTGAGTTATATGCCTGGGTCATAGGTTAATCTGCATAAAATTAATATAAACATCTGTGTGTTTCTGTGGGACTGCAGAACTGCATGACTGTCGGTCTTTGATACAAGATCACAGGCCAGACAGGCCTGATTCTTATTACTACAATTGATTATCAAATTGAAAACCACAAATTTATTTTAAATAAATTGCCAGAAGAAAGAGACCTTGACTCTTTATATCATTTTTAACAATAATAAATGTACTTTATTTATAGACAAATAAAGAAATGTAAAACCAATATTAAGATGTATAAAATTCTGACTCAACTCTTTTAAAAGTAACAAAAATAAACATGGAAAATAGTTTCAATATGTCTTTACAAATGTGCATACTGGTAGGCACATAAAAATGCACATGCCTCTATGTTTGTAAGCAATAAAGCCATTGTCTTTCCAATATTTCTTTCAGAGAGCCTCTATATTGCAAAAAGACTATGTCTTGATTATACAGTCTGCATCTAATTCCTATGAAAGTAGATGCTATGCTCAGTAATAATAATTTCAGTGCTAACAGGAGACCCTATGTCTGACTGAATTAGACCTTAAGGAGCAATCAAGTTAGATTGACTTGAGAAAAAGAAACTAAAGTAAGTGTAATATCAAGAGGAAGTTAGACATGTACAACACTGAAACATATAATTATTAGTTTGTTTAGTATAATAATTACCAACCAATATTTATTTTAGAAAAACTATTGAATCTCTGAAAGCATTTGAGAAGCATATTGAGACTTTCCCCAAGAATAGAAATGTAGGAAATCTTTGAGTTGCTATGCAATATTTCATAAGTATGATGCTTCAAGTAATTGAAAAATATTCAAAAATTTTAAGCAAGCAGCAAAATTCCTAAAGAGCTTATAAATTGAAAAGTTTGGAAGAGAAAACTTTCTGAAAGCAAAAATAATTCTTGAAAGACCAGCAAAAAGTCAGTGTACCTAGACCATCATTAAGCGGAATCGGTGTTAAATATGCATTAACTGCACTGAAAGTTCCTTTCATTAAATATTCTCTTCTTAGTGGTTATTTGACAACAGTAGTAATTTGTGATTCTTGAAATCATTTGTATCCACTAAATTTAAACTTAATTCAGTAAAATATAGAAAGAAGAATATTCTATAAATTATCACAATTTTTTCTGACTATTCTCAATAATACTACACTATAGTATTAATTTCATAATTTTAATTCTGCAACATCACAAAGAGCAAAGAATGATTGTCTTTTCTAGCCAGGAGGTGTTTTTGATTTTGTGTGTTTTATAATACAAGCTGGATCACTATTATGTTTGACAGAATTTTGCAAAATTTGCACCAAGAAACAAATGTAAAATATTAATCATTGATAACTAAATAAAAATTTAATTTTTTACAAGACATTTCCTCTGGTTATATTGCCTTGTACTTCTTACAGAAGAACCATAACATGTTCTTAAATAAGACAATGGAAACTTGTAAACAGCTCTGAAAGAAACTTACCAGGTACTTAAAAATCTTTTATTGTTATTATTATTGTTATCATTATTCTTTTCTATTATTATTATTTATGATGATGATAGCTGTGGAATTATGCTTTTATATACTATAGATATTTGTGGATGTAAATATTGGTTTAATAATATGCTACTAGGCCAAAAGCTATGCACTCAGAAAGTATAGACAGTGCTACCTGCCAAAGAGAATCCTGGGAAACAAAAGAGAGAAATGTTGCCAGTCATAGATAGAGGAAACAAGATAAGAATGCTGCACTGAGAAAATGGTAACAATCCACATGGCTAAACATGGATAAGAATTATTGGTTAGTTTAAGAATAAGAGTTATTGTAATATGTTTGAGACATAGGCCAAACAGGTTGTAATTAATACAAGCCTTTGTGTGATTATTTGGGACTAAACGGCTATGGGACTGGCCAGTTGGACAGAGAAATTTCTGATTACAGGTAGATGATGTCTCATGATTTGTTTTGCTCCTATAAAATCTCTACATTTGACCATATTATTTATAAAGCTTCTTGATTCTGTAATTTGAATATTAGATGTCAAAACATTATCTTTTTATAAATTAAATGTTTTATTTATCTTACATCTTGACCACAGCATTTCCTCTGTTCTCTCCTTAAGTTTCCTCCCTACACCTCACCTCTGTCCTATTCTATTACTTCTCTGTTTCTGTTTAGAAAGAGGCAGACTTCTCAAGGGTATCAACAAAGTATGACATATCAAGCTGAGATAGAACTAAACTCCTCCAGGGCAAGGCAACCCAGTATGAGGAACAGGTTTCCAAAATCAACTCAAGTCTTTGGGACAGGCCTTAATTTCACTGCTAGAAGTCCAGCAAATAAACCAAGCTATATAACTATCACACATATGTACAGGACCAAGGTTGGTCCAATGCCAGCTCCCTAGCTATTGGTCCAGAATCTGTGAGCTCTAATGAACCCCTTTTAATTCTTTCTGTGCATTCCTATGTGATAATCTTATTCCCTTGGCTTTTACAGCCCTTCCTACCTTTCTTCAACAAGATTTCTGGAGCCCAGCCTAGTGGTTATCTATGGGTCTCTGCATTTGTTTCAGTCAATTACTGGATGAAGGCTTTCTAATGACTATTAGGGGAGTCACCAATCTAATTATAGGAGACAGCCAATTTAGGCACCCTCTTTACTATTACTAGGAATCTTAGCAGGGGTTATTCATGTGAACCCCTGGGAGTTTCTCTGGCACCAGTTTTTTCTATGGCCCAAAAATACAGCTATTCATATAAAGATATTTTTTTTTCATTACTCTCTCCCTTTGTCCTGCCTCTCATCTGCCCAACCAGATCACTCATAACCTCCTCACCACAAGCTTACCCAAAAGGTCACTTCTATTTCCCATTTCCAGGGACATTCATGCATCTCCATTCTTCTTTGGGCCCTCTTTCTTACCTAGGCTCTTTTGGGTATAGATTGTAGCATGGGTATCATTTACTTTTAAGGTAATATCTACTTATGAATGATCACATACTATGTTTGTCTTTCTGGGTCTGCATTGGTAACAGGTTGATTTATTCTCCATCTATTTGCCTTCAAATTTCATAGATTCATTCTAAGTTAAGAACACTAAGATTTGATCAATGAAGATTTCCTGAAAAATCTCTAGGGCAAACAGATGGACTATATAATACATTGTTTAAGACTGCTTCATTTGTAGTTTCTTCCAAGTTCTGCACCCAAAACAGATTCAAGGCTCCTGTCTGCTCAAGTCTCACAGACTTTACCATCACCTTGAATTTTCTTTATAGTGCCCTCCAAAAATTTTCAGCAGTAAGTAGTCTAAAGAACTATGCTCATTTTCCAAACACTAGAGTCTAGCTATTTATCATTGTTTAGGGGACTTGGTTACAAGTTTTTATAGATAATCTTCATTTAAAAAGCTAAACAAGGATATTCTATGCACAGATCTTATTCTTAAAAGAAAAAGAATAGAAATAGAAATAATAGGATGAAATATCAGGTTATTGGATTTAATTAATTAATTAAAAAAAACTATTAATCTTATACTTCTTACACTGGTGTAGCTTTTGGGTTATTGATGCAAATTTAAAGTTAATTTGCTTTACAGTATGTATATCCCTACTCTTGTTTAAGGTATTGGGTTTATGCAGCTTACTTAAAAATGTAATGTCTAATTAAAGATCAAAGTAATAGCCACCTATTATAGTTAATGTAGGTTTTCTAGGTATACTGAGATATATTTCAATTAGATAAGTAATCTTCAAAAACTTCAAAAACCTATAAAATGTTGCATTTAAAATGTTTTAATTACTTAGGCTTTTCATAATAGTGAGACACATCTACTCCTGGAAGCACCAATTTACTTCAGAGAAGATAGGCATTGAAGAACTCCCTATGGCGTTTGCTTTCAATGTAGAAAGGATAGCCATTTGGGCAAGAAACTGATCTTGCCTAGTATACTTAACATTATGCTGTATAAATTAGCCATAGAGGACTCACAGAAAAGTGATTACTGAACTTTGCCAAACGAAGGTAAGACTGTCCTTCAGTGTTTCTGCTTCACATGTAACTATCAGACATTCTGCAGGACTCATCAAAAAATATATGACAAACTTTGCCAAGTTAAATGGGACAGTCTTTCAAATTTCCTGCTTCACCAAGATACACTAGTCCTATTGGCTAAAGACAAATGTCCCAATGCTCCAGAAGAATTTTAGAAGACAGTCCAGGCAGCCATATATCTTTGTCATTTCAAAAATTTTGAAAGTTGCTTGCAGTGCACTTTCTGTTTACGTAGGTAATATTATATCCTTTTCATGTCTTTGATGTAGTTGAAGACTAGGTAGTTTTACCTATGTATGATAAAATGTAAATTAAATATAAAGCTTTAGACTTACAAAGAAAGGATAGATGATAATTGTCTTTAATTTTGTCAAATATAAATATTGTAATAATTTTTGCTTGATAACTGTTTTTATTATATGTAGTTTTACTATTTAAAATAAAAACTTTCCTGTTGCTCTCACTGGTTGATAAATACAGCTGTTTTGCCAATAGCCAGACAGAATAAGGTTAAGTAGTACAATCAAATGAAGGGGCAGACAACTGAATAGGGTTAGACTTACTCGAAGAACAATTTTTTGCTGTATTTACTTTTTTGTAATGTTCTCTTTGTTTCTATTTTATTGATTACAGCCTTGAGGTTGATTATTTTTGACAGCCTACTCCTCCAAGATGTGTTTGCTTCTTTTTTTCCTAAAATTGTCAGGTCTGCTGTTAAATTTCTGGTGTGAAATTTCTTCAAATTCTATATGTATGCACTTAGTGCTATGAACTTTCCCCTTAGTACTGCTTTCATTTTGTCCCATAAGTTTGCTAGGCTGTTCCTCATTTTCCTTGAATTCTAGGAAGTCCTCAATTTCTTTTCTTATTTCTACCTTGACTGAATGGTAATTCTCTTGGGAATTGTTTGATATTCATGAGTTTGTAGGCTTTCTGTAGTTTGTGTTGTTCAATTCTACCTTCAACCTATGATATTTAATAGGATACACAGCATTGTTGTAATTTTTGTCCTTTTCATTATGATTAAAGTCATATTTTGTATCCATGTATCTTCTTGTTCAAACTCCCTTTCCCCTCCTGCCCCTTTAGGTCACTCTCTCTTCTCCTCATCTCTTTATCTCCTTCCCAGCAAGGGAAGAGGTCTCAAAGTCCCTAGGTGGCTTAGTTCAGCATCCACTCCAGGCAAATCCACTTTCCTCATCCCAACATCAAGACTGGGTCAGATGTTCTTCTGGAGGAAATGGGCTCCAAGGTGCCAGTCCAAGGTGCTTCAGATCCCAAACTGTTTAATGGTTGTGGTTTGAAGCTTGGAAATGCTTTCTTTATTGTTTGAAGTCCACTAATGAGTGAGCACATCCCCTGCTTATCTTTCTAGGTTTGTGATACCTTGCTCAGAACGATATTCTCTAAATCCATCCATTTGCCTGCAAATTTTAGGATACCATTTTTTCTTACTGCTGAGTAGTACTCCATTGTGCATATGTACCACAGTTTGTTAATCCATTCTTCAGTTGAGGGGCATCTAGGTTGTTTCCAGGTTCTTGCTATTACAAATGATGCTGCTGTGAATTTTTTTGTATTTATTAAGTTTTACATTGTGACTTAGTATATGATTAGTTTTAGAGAAGGTACCACAATGGGCTGAAGAAAACGTATATTTTTTTTTGTGTGTGTTAGAATGAAATTTTCTGTAGCTGTCTGTTAAGATCATTTGAGTCATAACACCTGTTTATTTCCATACTTCTGTGTTTAGTTTCTGGTTGGAAACTTACTCATTGGCGAGTCTGGGGCGTTGAAGTCTCCCAGTATTAATATGTGGAGTTTGATGTGTTACTTAATTTGTTGTGTCTTTTATAAATCTGGGTTTCTTTCTAATTTGCACATAGATTTTCAGTATTGAGACTTTATTTGCATGGATTTTCTTTTAGCATGAAATGTTATTCTTCATCTCTTTTCATTAGTTATAGTTTGAAGTATATTTTGTTAGGTATTAGCATAGGTACACCAGCTTGTGTTAAGTATATGTGATTGGTAAATATTTTTTCAAGCATTTACTGTAAGGCAATACCTGTCTTTGAATTTGAAGTATGTTTACTGTATGTAGTAGAAGAATGGATCCTACTTTCATATTTATTATTATGCTGTATTTTTGCAGGGGGATTAATTCCATTGATATTAAAATATCAATATTTTTATTGATATATATGTATATTTATATAGGCACAATCTATACTTGTGACTGTTAATTTCTGTTATTTTTTGGTGGTATGGTAGGGTGTGTGTGTGTGTTTCCCTTCTTTAGGTTTTGCTAGTATGAAATTATCTATTGCCTATGTTTTTGTGGGTACAGGTAACTTCCTTAGATTGGAGGTTTTTTTCTAGTACTTTCTGTAGTGCTGGATTTGAGATATGTGTTCTATAAATATGGCTTGTCATGAAATATCTTGTTTTATTTGTCTGTAGTAATTGAAATATTAATCTAGGCTGGCATCTGTGGTCTTTCAGTGTCTGTAAAATATCTGTCTAGGACATTCTGGTTTTTAGAATGTCCAATAAAGTCAGATGTAAATCTGATAGGTCTGCCTTTGTATGTTACTTGCTATTTTCCTTTGTAGCTCATAATATTTGTTTTTTATCTGCATATATTATGTTCTGATTATCAAGTGGCATGAGGACATTTTTGTTGTTGTTCCAGTCTGTTTGGTGTTCTGTGAATTTCTGGTACCTTCATAGACATGCATTTTTTTAGGTTGGGAAAGTTTTCTTTTACAATTTTTTTGAATATATTTTTTTTTCTACTTTTGAGCTAGGTCTCTCCTTCTATTCACACTGTTCATAATTTTGGCATTTTCATTCTGTACAAAATATCCTGAATGTTTTTGTTTAGGATTTTTTTTTGTATTTTGTATTCTCTTTGGCCAAGAAATCAATTTCCACTGTCTATCTTCAATGTCTGAGATTTACCTTGTTGTCCTTTTTATTATCCTGGTGATTCTTACATTTGTAGTTATTACTCACTCAGATTTTCCATTTACAGAGTTCCCTAGTTGGTTTTTTGTTTATTGTTTTTTTTTTTTATTTTAAAATCTTGAACTGTTTTCCTCACTGGTTTGATTATTTCACCCTGCCTCAGCTTTCTTTAAGAAACTTAGTGATTTCTTTCAATTTTTATTTGTTTTTTCTTGATTTCATTAGAGGAATTTTTTATTTTTTCTTTAATGTCATCTGTAATATTCATAAAATTATTTTTGGTTATTTTGTTGTATTTCAGCTGCATTATAATGGTTATGTCTTGCTTTCACAAGATTGCTGGGCTCTGTTGGTGGCATTGTCTCCCTTCTGTTGTTTTTAAACTGGAATCTACACATCTAGATTTGGAATGATTATAAGTCTGAATATTAATTTTGTGTTTGTATTTGTTAGATGGGTGTTTTCTTCCTTTATTCTGTGTTTCTTTAATCTCTCTTGGTCTGAATGGTCAAGTATTCTGGTAATTGGCAGGTCTTCAATTCCAGTATGATGACTCAGCTGAGGTTTATGACAGTTTGGCTAACTAGATCCAGTGTAGCCTCCTGTTCTTCTGACTGGTATGAGCTGTAGCTATGACTATGGAATCTGCTGAAGTTGTGGGTAAGATCTGGCCATAAAGAGGATAATGAAATAGTTCAGCTTAGGAGCCAGAATGGATCTCGAGGAAACAGAATCCTGTGGGTAGAGGCAATAATGGTGCAACTTGTAGGCAGTTCTGTCAGCTGCTGGATGGATGGTGGGGACTACCTCAAAACAGTATGTTGCTATTAACTCTCTGTTTTGCTTTTCAAATTCTTATTATGCTATTTGACAATAGGCAGCATATTAAAATGGATACAAATGATAGTCTGAAAAATAACATAGCCTTGGAACCAGTCTAATTTTTTTTATCTGATCAGACACTGCTGCTAGAGTTATTTTTAATATTGACTTGTGTTTGACAATCTTCTATAAACAATCTTCTCAGTTCTGTTGGGCTGAGAGGAAGAACAAGGAGCTTCTCCACTCTTTTGTCTCTTCTGGTTGCCTCATCTGTGCAAGTGGATTCTGTGTCAATAGATAACTATGGGCCAGCCATCAGCTTTCCTTGATAATTAAATCTTGATCTCTCTGTCCTCAGAAATACTTCTCTTTGTTCAACAAATTACTCCCTCTAATTTTTGAAAACATATGCTAGGTAGCATGTGAGAGGAGCAAAAGGGGTTGTTATTTTTATGGAAGTGACAAAAAACCTAACAACCATGCCATTCATTTAAGGGTTATGATGGGACTAAATGTTTAGTATCATACATCTTGAATAGTCTCCAAATGTATATTCTTTATAGAATATAGAATAATTTTCCAATTATTTCTAATTATTTATTTTCCTTAAAATAAGACTTTCTAAAATGTTAGTTTCCATTAATGATAATATTTATAAACTCTTACAAAAGTTTAAAATAGTTTTTTAAAAGCATAAAAATTATAAACTTTTAATTTTTTTGTCAGAAGCAAAAATAAAACATAGTCAATTATGTACATGCATCTTTTAATAATTAGCATACATGGAACTTAATTATTTCTTCATTGAATGTTTTGATTTATCTCTATTTTGAAATAATGTGCTCATCACCTTGATCTTGAGGATAGAAGTGTTAGTATTCACACTGGCAATTGAATTCTTTTATGGAGTAAATAGAAAAAAGTGAATCATATGGTGTGCGTGAGCAAGAAAACCAGAAAAGCAAGACAGTATAAGAGAAAAACTTAGTTCAAAAGAAAAAGAAGAGAAAAAAAGGTTAATAAGAAGCCAGAGACAAACAAGCCTGATTGATTCCCTGGACTTTACAGATGGTATTTTGATTACCTTGGGAACAGTGGCTCTAAAGTAAAAGTAGCATTGCTAATGTTGGAATTGCTAATTTTATTTATTTATTGTACATCAGACATTTCCTTCACTGCAGTCTTCACTTTTCTCATTTCCCCATTTGTCCCACTGTTACCTTATAGAGTTTAATACTTGATTTTCTTATTATAGAAAAACAGATGGGTTTAATTAACTTACTCTTATAACCTCAGCTTTCATCCATGTTACTGTAAACAACGTAACTCCATTCTTCTTGATGGTTAAAAATATTTTCATTGTGGTATATGCCACAGTTTCTTTAGCCATTTATTTGCTGTTGGACACCTACACTGATGATATAACTTAGCAGTAGCTACTGCTGCTAAAATAACTAAGGAGATCACAATATAACTGTCATAAGCTGACTTTGTTCTTCAGACATATTCCCAGGAGAGGGGCAGCTAGTTCTCACAGCTAATCTCTGTTCACTTATGGGGAGACCTCCATTTTGATTTTCTAAGTGGTAGAACTACTTTGCCTTCCTACCAGCAGTGTTTAAGGACTCCCTGTCCCTCATTCCTGTCACCATATTACTGTCTTCTTAAGGACTGGCATTTTTACTGGGGTAAGATAGAGTGCCAAGATGTTTTACAATTTTATGAGCAGGAATGTATTATACTTTATCTTGGCATCTAAAATATTTTGTTCATTCTCTTCTTTCCTATCTCTGCACCTTCTGCCTTCCATCTTTTCTCACAGCAGCATGAAACAGACTCCAGGACATTAATTCTACATTCTCCTTTTAGTATGCTCCCAATAATACTAATAAAAAGTTATAGTAAAAGAGTTTTTTCTCTTTCTTTCACTATCTCTAGCTGTGTGTGTGTATGTGTATGTGTGTGTGTATGTGTGTGTGTGTGTGTGTGTGTGTGGTTGTTGTAAATTATTTTATCCTCAAAAGCAAAGGATTGACTTCTTCTCAAATCCAATTGACAGAACATAAGCAAAACAGATGTCACATAAACAGTTTGGTATGGTTAATTAAGCACCTCTAATGAGCAGATATATTTACCATGTGAGTAATTTTTAACCTGTTCTATGATAATTCAAAGATGCTTAGACATAAAGTTTGGATTCTAGAGTAAAAATGCCTAGTCAAGTCAGATGGAGAGAACTCACACTCAGGTAGCACATGAGTTGTAGCACAGAGGAGATCAGTGAAGTCACAGAACTCATTCCTTCAGTTTATATAGTGAAGCAGAAAGGGTGAGACTGATTGCTGAAACATCTGAGCCAAGTTCTCTGCTTTCCAGCATTCAATAAGATCAGAGCATTTTATAACTTTACTGAACACAAATTATATAGTTTAGCAAGACTACGTAATGAATTTGTCTTAGATAAGGAAAATTCCTTAGGTTTTGCCTTTGAATGAATCTCTGTATATAAACAGATATAAAGATAAGGAGATCACATCTAAAACTTAACAGCTCAGAATGTGTTCAGTACTTTCTCTTGCTTGCTGAGATGGCTTATGTAATACATACTGTGCTAGCATATTGATTTGGATAAAATTATTCTTCTTACATTGTTCAAAATAGATTTTCTAACCTGTTACTTCCTAAGTTTTCAAATAATCTTCTCCTTATACAAGAAATTTAAAAATAGTGAGCAAAGGAAACCACACTATAGGGTTTATTGTTGAAAATACAGACAGAGCATCTTTGAATCCATTCAGACTTACTTAATGTATGTTGCCTGATATTTCTTTCTTTCTTTTTCCAAAATATTAGTTTTAGAGATTATAAGAATAACAGGTGCAACATTTTCTGTAAAGCTTCTATAAATAATTCATCTCAAATTAACTAGCAGCAACATTTTTGACATGCATCATCCTTCTTGGTTATGAGATCCATAGACACAAAATGCATGTTTAAAATGATATCTTCACTCTGCACTGCCACAGCATCCTCTCTTAGTGATTGTTCTGCTGTTTACATTAGGAAATTGTTCTGCTATGTAGACTATAATAAACTTTCATTTATGTTTTCTGTCTTCATTAATATCTCCAGTTGTTCCCTGGAGATATAAATATATACTACCATTTCCAAATTTATTACAATTTATTCAGGGACTCTCAAAAAACAAAAAAAATACATTAACATAAAATGAGTGGGCATATCTATTTGTGTACCTCAAATTCAATAGCAATTTTAAGAGTTTGCAATATTCACCTTTCCAATGTTTATGTTCATTACAAAATACATACTAGAGAACCAGAACTCAACTGGCTCCTGTAATTGTGTGGGTTTTTTTTTTTTTTTTTTTGACATTCCTTATAGTCCCTGTCTGTATTCAGATTGTAAATCACTTAATTCTAGCCATTGTGTTTCACATTCCTTCAACAAAGTAATTTAATATTTCTATATCTACAATTCTTAGATTCTATAAAGACAATTGATAAGAAATATCTACCTTCATTGTGATACACATAGAATACTCTATTTTACAGTTGGAGACTCATAATAGTTTTTGAGCAAATAATCTGAAAGGAGTTAGCTAACATTCCATACCAGACAATTCCTGATCTATGCTCTTGTGTTTGTTGCCAACTTCTCTAGTTATTTTTCTGCACATAACTCAAGAAAAATTTTAAGTACTTGCCTGTAACAATTGCTTGTTAGGTAGTGTGGTAGTTTGAATAAGAATGGCTGCCATAGGTTCATGTTTGAAAGCTTAGTCTAGAATTAATCTCTCTGTGAAGGATTTGAACGTGTGGATTTTATGGAGAAGATATGACACTGGGAGCTATCATTGAGGTGTAAAAAACACTCATCATTCCTAGCCAACCATCTTTCTCTATGCACTGTGATGGTATATCCAGAAGTAAGTTCTCAACTACTGCTTCATTGCCATGCATCCCTGACTGCTGCTATGCTTAAGTGGTGAAGTATACACTCCTAGTATTATAAATCCCAAATTAACCTCATCTCTAACTTGCCTTTGTAACTGTTTCTTACAACAACAATAACAAGTAACTAATTGAGGTAGTTTTTATTACTGGCAGTATTTTTAATTTATGAATTATAGGTTTTTATATTTTGAGAGATGAACAGACTATATAAAGGTACACATTCAAAAGATAATCAAAGTCTTAATAAATATGGGACAGTGGATTTTGGGACTAATTTACATACTCTGTAATTGAAATTCATAAAAGAAATATTCCATGTTGCCTTGTCAAGCTTTGGTGTGAGGTTGTGTGTCAAGTCTTACTTCATCTTGTGATGTGATGCTCAGTTGGTATCACTGGGAGGACTACTGTTTCTGAGGGAATCTGGAGGAGGGGAGATGTTGAGGGTAAAATGAAAGGAGCAAAGGAGAGGCTGTAGTTGAGATGTGAATGAGAAAAAAAGAAAATTAGAAGATAAAAAAGGATATACCAACACAACAAGAATTCACATATAAAAAGACACACCATAGCTCAATGAATACAAAAACAAAAGCCACAATTTCCTTGCATACAAGAAGCACACATCAACCACAAAAATAGACACAGGATCAGAGTAAAGGGTTGGGAAATTTTTTTTCCAATCAAATGGCCCCAAGAAACAAGCTGGTGTTGCTATCCTAATATATAGCAAAGTAGACTTCAAACTAAAATCAATTAAAAGAGACCAGGGTGGATATTGCTTATTCATCTCAGGTAAACTTGATCAAGAGGAGATTGCAATCCTGAAAATTTATGCACTGAATATAAGAGCACCTACATATGTAAAAGAAACACCACTAAAGATCAAACCTCACATCAATTCCCACACTCTAGACATGGGAGACTTCAAAACCCCAATTTCACCCTTGGATAGGACAAACAGACAGAGACTCAACAGAGAAATAAGGAATCTAACAGAGATTATGATGCAAATGGATTTAATAGATATTTATAGAAGCTTCCACCCCCACACAAAGGAATATACTTATTTCTCAGCACCACAAGGAACTTTCTCTAAAATTGATGACATAATTGATCATAAAGGAAATATCAATAGATAAGAAAAATGGAAATAATTCCTTCAATCATATCAGATCACCATGGTCTAAAGTTAGAGTTCAACAACATCAAAAATAACAGAAAGCCTACCAACTCATGGAAACTAAATGTCACTCAACTGAACCAAATCTGCATCAAGGAAGAAATTAAGGAAGAAATCAAAGACTTCCTAGAGTTCAACAAAAATGAATCCACAACATAACCAAACTTATGAGACACAATGAAAGCAGTCTTAAGAGCAAAATTCATAGCACTAGATGGCTATATGAAAAATCTAGAGAAAGCCTACACTAGAGAACTAATAGTACAGCTGAAAACCTTAGAACAATTAGAAAAAAAAACTAGAAGGAGCAGACAGCAGGAAATAATCAAAATTAGAGATAAATCAATACAATTGAAACAAAAAGAAATATACAAAGAATCCATAAATCAAAGAGTTGGTTCTTTGAGAAAGTCAACCTGATAGATAAGCCCTTATCCAAACAAACCAAAAACCAGAGAGAGTATCCAAGTAAACAAAATCAGAAATGGAAAGGGAGACATATTAACAGACCCCCAGGAAATCCAGAGAAATATCAGGTCATGCTTTGAAAATCTATATTCCACAAAAAAGGAAAACCTAGAAGAAATGGACTGCTTTCTTGACAGGTATCGCTTACCAAAATCAAGATCAGATTAAATACCTAAACAGAACTATAAATCCAAAGAAAATTGATGCTTTCATTAAAAGCCTCCCAAGTAAAAAAAAAGTCCAGGTTCAGATGGTTTCAGTGCAGAATTCTACCAGATATTCAAAGAAGAAATAATACAAATACTCCTCAAACTGTTTCATACAGTAGAAACTGAAGAAATATTGCCAGACTCTTTTTATGAGGCCACAATAACCCTACAACCCAAGCCACTCAAAGATACAACACAGAAAGAAAATTACAGACCAATTTCCCCCATAAATATTCATGGAAAAATTCTCAGCAAAATCCTGCCAAACCCTCTAAAATAACATATAAAAATATCATCCACCGTGATCAAGTAGACTTCATCCCAGATATGCAGAGATGGTTCAACATATGAGAAACTATAAATGTCATCGAAAATATAAAGAAAATGAAGGAGAGAAACCACATGATTACATCTTTAAACACTGAAAAAGCTTTTGACAAAATCTAACCCACCTTTATGAAAAAATTCCTGGAGAGATCAGGAATAGAGGGAAAATATCAAAATATAATAGGGTGATTTACAAGAAGCTGACAGCCAACATCAAATTCAATGGAGAAAAACTCAAAGCAGTCACACTAAAATCAGGAGATAGACAAAGATGTCCTCTCTTCCCTTATCTATTCAATATAGTTCTCAAAATTTTAGCTAAAGCAAGAAGAGAACTAAAGGAGATTAAGGGTATACAAATTGGAAAGGAGAAGTGAAACTACCTCTATTTATAGATGATATGATTGCATACATAAGTGACCCACAAAATCTACCAAAGAACTTCTACACTTAATAAACACCTTTAGTAATGTAGCAGGATATAAGATTAACTGATATAAAATATCAGTAGCCCAACTATACACTAAAGATAAAATGGCTGAAAAAAAAAGGAAACATCACCATTTATAATAGTTACAAATGGCATTAAATACCTTGGAGTAACTATAAACAAGGAAATAACAGATCTATTTGATAAAAACTTTAAATCACTGAACAAAGAAATTGAAGAGGATATCAGAAAATGGAAAGATCTCCCAGGTCCCTGGATAGGTAGAATCAACATAATGAAAATGACAATCTTACCAAAAGGAATCTACAGATTCAATGCAATTCCCATCAAAATCCCAATGCAATTTTTACAGACCTTGAAAGAACAACGTCCAATTTCATTTAGAATAACAGGAAAGCCAGGATGGCCAAAACAATTTTGCTCAATGAAAGAACATCAGGAGGCATCACCATCCCTGACTTCAAATTATACTATAGAGCTACAGCAATAAAAACAGTGTGTTACTGGGATAAAAATAGACTCATGGATCAATGATATCGATTTGAAGATCCTGACATTAACCCAAAAACCTATGAACACCTGATCTTTGACTAAGATGCCCAAAATATTCAATGGAACAAGATAGTGTCTTTTTTTAATTTTCTTTTTCTTTTTCTTTTTTATTATGTATAACATCTTATTTTTTATCCAAACTCCCTTCCCCCCCCCACATTCACCCAGTCACTGTCTCTTCTCCTCATCTTATCTCCACCTTAGCAAAGGCAGGAGGTCCCAAGGTCCTAGTGTAGCTTAACACCGCAACTGCTCCTGGCAGATCCTCTTTATGCATCCCAACATCAAGACTGGGTCAGGTGTTCTTCTGGAGGGAATGGACTTTAATTTGCAGGTCCAAGGTCCTTCAGATCCAAAGCTGTTCAGTGGTTGTGGTTTGTAAATTGGATATGCTTTGCTTTTTGTTTAGAGTCCACTAATGTGTAAATACATCCCCTGCTTATCTTTCTGGGTTTGTGATACTTCACTCAGAATGATATTCTCCAAATCAGTCCAATTGCCTGCATATTTTAGGATATCATTTTTTTTACTACTGAGTATTACTCCATTATGTATTTGTACCACAGTTTGTTAATCCATTCTTTAGTTGAGGGGCATGTAAGGTGCCTCAGTTCTTGCTATTATTAATAATTCTGGTATGAACATAGTTGAGCTAATGTCTTTGGAGTGCAAATGTACATTTTTTGGGGTTTGTGCCCAGTAGTAATATTGCTGGATCTTTAGGGAGATTGAGTACCAGTTTTCTAAGAAACCTCCATACTGCATTCCAGAGTGGCTGAACAAGCTTACACTCCCACCAACAATGGAGTAGTGTTCCCCTTGCTCCCCAACCTCTCCAGCATGGGCTGTCTCTCATCTGTGTTTTTATTCTTAGCCATTCTGACAGGTATAAGGTCGTATCTCAAAGTTATTTTGGATTTCATTTCTCTGATGGATAAAGATGTTTAATACTGTTTCAAGTGCCTTTCAGACATTTGTAATTCTTCTGCTGATAATTCTCATTTTTGTTGGGACCTTGGGACCTTCTGTCTTTGCTGGGGAGGAGATAAGGAGATGAGGAGAAGAGAGAGTGAGTGGAAGGGGCAGGGAGTTTGAACAAGGGGATACATGGATAAAAAATGACACTTTATTAAAAATAAATAAATAAATAAACAAAACAAAAACACCAAAAAAAGAACACAAATATAATTTGACAAAATAATAAAAATCACAACTATCCAATTATGTCATATAAAAAATAAATTAAATTTTCATGGTTCAACCCACTGATTCCCATTATTTGCCCTTTCTGAAGAATAAACTCTTTAATGCAAGGTTCATCAGAATCTACTAACAGAATTGTTTTTAATTTATTCATTATGACACATACGCATTACATATGAAAACTTCATAGAATTGAAATACTATTGTCCAAAACCTGTAAAATATACTTTCTTACCCTTTTCTGTGATTACAAATGCTTGTCCTCAAGTCTGATGAATTGAGTTAAATTTTGAAACTCACATACATAAAAGGATGAAATGGATACCTTTCTTCACATATGCTGTGGCAAGGATTTGCCTCACAACAACTCATGCATGAATAAATAAGTGCAAACGATTTAAAGTATGGTGTTGATTTATTTTTGGGAAAGACTAGGTTTTATAGCTGATATTTTATAGGGAACATCAATCTGTTTTATATATTTGATAGTGTGGTTAAAGAAATAATTTTCATTTGTTTTTAACAGCAAAGGGTTTTACTACTACATTAAACAGTACTCAGAACAAAGTACAGTTAGCAAAGAAAGACACATCTGTATATCTAAGAATAAGTTGACAGTGTTGACTCAGTAAATCATGAAATGTATTACTACATGTGTAAAGCAGCTTGGCAGTATAGCAAGCTTACAATATCTATTTTATCTTTATACACGTTTATTTCAGTCCTGAAGAAAAGTTTGAAGGTAGAGCAATATTGTAAATCAACACATGTGCTACTTGGTTAGACAAAATTAGTTAAAAGTTAATTTGTGTTCTTCCATATTTCTATAAATTTTGATGACTAAAAAATGTAGAGGGATAATATAGTTTTATATGGAAAGCCTCAAGAACTTTGTACATGGAATGCATTGAATGGAAGGAAATCTTTGCTAGGGATGTTAGATCTAACATCTAGGGATGTTATAAGGTAATCTTTATTAAGTCAACCTGTTGTAAAAAGTTTTCTCACCCATTTGGCCAGAGTTTTGGACCTGACTCGCTGCAGCTTTTGTCCCCCAAAGAAATGAATCAGACACTTATATTATCTTCATACTGTATGGCTAATGTCTCAAGCATATTACCAGATAGCTCTTTCATCTTAATTCAACCCATTTCTTGTAATCTACCCACCACGTGGCCCAGCCCATGGCTCACCTGTATTCCTTACATGTCTGCTCTTCTCCGGGGTCAGATGACAACTGACTGACTCCATGCTCATTCTGCTTGTCTCTTCCTCTGATACTCCACCCACTTCTATGGTGCTCTACATAGGCTAAAACAGACCCTTTATTTACAGCATACAGAGAACATTCCACCACACTTCCTCTTTTCTGTCTAATCAAAAAGGGCGGTTTCAATTTCCATATAGCAAAATTACAATAGATCAGCTCTCAAGCAGGAATTACAGTCACAATATCCAGTCAATTTGTATTCACAAAATTAAAGAGAACATTCCATTATCTACCTTATCATTGTGAGTCTAAAGTTTCATATTTAATATACCTTTTAAACCAGAAAGAACTATACCTATATTATTAAACTTTAAACCACATCAGAAACCACAGAAAAATATAATATTATCCAAATAAACAGGAAGTGCAAGCAACTTCCAAAGTCTAGAAAATGACAGAGATGACACCTGTTTGCCTGAACAGTTACCCAAAGTTCCTTTGTAATGTTGGGGCATCCATCTTCAGCCTATAAGCCCAAAGTCTCTGGCATACCTTTCAGTAATGCAAGAAATCTGACACAGTCCATCAGTTGCATCTCCTTGTATCTAGAAGAATGAATGGCAATTTTTTTCTGCAAAGCAGGAACCTGTAGAACCATCTCAGCTTGTTCTGCCAAAGTTTAGAGGTCACATTCCTATGGAACCTGCATGTCCAGTTTATACAGCAGAACAGTTTCTTGTCCAGTGGCTAACTGTTGCCACAAAGTAAATTCCACATGAAGTTTCTTCAATGCTCATCATTTCCCTGAAATACATTGGTGCTGCCAGAAGCAGACTTGTCCCACTTCTCAGAAAAGTCTAACTTTTTAAAATATTTTAAATGCCATATTCTGCAAGTCTTTGAAGTATTTGAAGACTACCTATCTAATTGAAATATATCTTTGTATACCTACAAAAACCTAACTAATATGACTGTAAGTTTGGTTATCATAGATGACTATTAATCTGCATTTCTCAATTACACATTATAATTTAAAGGAGTTACATCAGTATCATACCTTAATCAAGTGTAGAAAAATACATACAGCATAACAAAATGGACCTTAAGTTTATATCAATAAATCAAAATCCACATATCTTTTCTAATCATTCCTATATCATATTCTCCCCTCCCTTTTTTAAAAATGAGATTGACTATGACCATTAACCATTTATAATAAAAACAAACATTAATAAGTAATATTTTGGGGAAAATTGGACGTAGCTTTCTTTCTTTTACTATTTCCTGCTGACAAAGGACATTGTTGATCTCATGAGGTCTTGAGTCTGGATCATTTCAACTGGCATCTTGGAAGCTGAGAATGTTCAGGTGGCCTTGGCAAATGAAACCACATTTGCCTGGAACCAATCCACAGGTTTTTATCTGTGGAGACAAAAACAGAAACTCTTTTCCCAAGCAACATATTCTTATAAACAGATTTCAAAATCAAGATATCTTTAAAGTATATGTATTTGTTTAACTTAGTAGCCTTAGCAATCAATTGTCTTTCTGCAGTTAGCTCATTATAAGTTAAAAAATTAAAATAAAACACAATAACCATAATCCAGACTCTTTGTTTATCTGCCATCTTTATGTGGCCTTCTATCTATCTTTATTTCTATTTCCCTTTCTTAAAGGGCTTTCTTTACAATTTTTTTTTCTCTCTCTCTGTATCCTATGCATATTTTACATACATCATACCCCATTTAGAGGATTTTTGAGTCTAAATCTGTTTTATTGAGAATTCTTAATCATTTTCTAACCCAAAGAGCTTTTAAAGTGTCGGTATCACTTTAATTTCTGACTCTGCCCATTTTGGCAGCTTTTCAATATGGCAGAGGTACACCCTATATCTTTCCAGCTGCCAGCAAACAGAGCAGACTCAGGAAATGCTGCTACCAGAAAAACTGGTTTTGACTCTGTTTCCTTTCTGTTTAGTATAAGCAGAAACCTTAATTCAATCACACTTATGCCAAGCCTTTGGTGAAATGTATGGGTTTAAGCTGTGTGCCACAGATGTGCCAATTAAATTCCAGCCTGAACACCATGCTGTCTCTGTACCATAAATCAAAGCCTCTTTTGGCTCTGTTTCAGTGACCTGGAATGCTTTTTAAGGTTTTTAAACTTTCTTAGGATTTTTGTGGGTGTTCAGGCCCATGTTGGGAAGTCATCTGTTGTAGAAGGTTTCCCGGGCCTGTTTGGGCCTGAAGTTTGTACCTGGCCTGCTGCAACTTTTGTCCCCCAAAGAGATGAATCAGACACTTATATTATCTTCATACTGTAAGGCCCATGTCTCAAGCATATTACTAGATAGCTCTTTTATCTTAATTCAACCCATTTCTTGTAATCTACCCACCACGTGGCCGAGCCTATGGCTCACTTGTATTCCTTACATGTCTGCTCTTCTCCAGGTTGGATGGTGATGAACTAACTCCACCCTCCTTCTGCTTGTCTCTTTCTCTGATACTCCACCCACTTCTATGGTGCTCTACACAGGCCAAAACATTTCCTTTATTTACAGCATTCAGAGAACTTTCCACCACATCAACCTAGACAAAACAGTTTTGCTCAGCAGGAATTGAATAAAGCACTTGGGCAAGGATGATGAGCAGAGCAGGAAGAGTATCTAACCTCACAGACCATAAACCATTGCCAATAAAGAACATTAGGCAAGTAATTATAAATGATTTTTAGCAATAATTCTATTGTAATGTAAGCTCTTTTCTAATGTAAAAAGCAGAATAAGGTAAAAGTTTCCTAAAAAATCATATTTAATTAATCTAAATTAAGGAGAAGTCTGGAAAAGGCTAAAATTACGTAGTAGGATTACTCAGTAGTGTTAGTAAAGAGTACTCCTAGGCTAATTAATAAAGAGGAAAATCATTCAAAATAAGAGTTGACAATTTTTACAAGAACATCTAACAAGAAGATTCAACACTGAAGAAGAAATAACATTTAATATCTATGACCAACTTCTCTGCACTCAATTCAAATTAGAGAGTTAAAACATTTACACTTCCAAAGTTGATTTGCACCTGTATCTGAGGCATGAAAAGAATCCCATCTGTTCTATGTTAGGTAAATAGCTGAATTATATTCTCACTCTAACAGGGAATGACAATGTAGCCCACATTAGCAATGGATATTTTATCTTCACTTCTGAGAGCCTAGAGAAACTTTGTCTCTTTGTCTCATTGTAGAGAAAACACTATCTCAGGATACATCTGGTAAGTAAATACAGAATTTATAATAGCCTATATAGAACTTATTTAAATTTCTGATAAATTTTTCTTTATTTTTTCATTCAACAGGTTGTCTTTTTTTTTTCTTTTTTTTGGAATCACAACTAGGGTATACACTGGTTGAGTAACATGGAAAACAGGAAAAGATTTTAGAGCCATATATATATATATATATATATGTATATATATATATATATAAAATTATCTATGAAGAAAAGGGAATTGAAGCTGTGAGGAGAGGCAAGAGAGCTGATATTATGCTGGCAGGAATCATGACTGGGATCATTAAGAAACTGGTCCTGGACTCCCAGAAAGCATGAGTATACCTAGGAGTGCACAGACACCACCACCATCCCACCTTCTTCCCCACCCTAATTTCCCACTCCCCCAACTCCAGTGCTGATCTGGATATGGGAAGTAGTGACTAGTAGATGGTGGAGTGAGTGAGAGAAAGATGTGAACAAATAGGAGGTGGAGAAATGGAAGACAAGATGTTTGTGGGCTGTGAAGTGAGGCAAAACAAGAGAAATAAAACCTTTGTGGTTCTTGGACCTTGGAAAAGATAAAATTGAAAAATTAAGAAATACAAGTGCTAGCTGTGCTGTGCCTTCTTTCTTTGACAAAAATGACCACATATGAGTAATTTTGACTGTTAGAGCTTCATCCTAGCCTAGGAAGAAGAGCAGCACCTGCAGAATGAAGACCCACAACTGACTGCACATGTCCTGCTTTGTTTCTTTCTCCTTATTGGCCTAGCTGCTAATGTCTCTGGTTGGTTGTAGTGGAAGTTCAACTACAAGACTGGACAACTCTATACTGAATTACAGCTTTACCATGATGATTCTAACTTTGGATACAGCTTTATCTTTTGGAGACTTTGGATTGGACAAACACTCTAAGACACCCGAGACACCCACCAGTTGTTAAATTGAGTGGGCAGGAAGAGGACACCTAGAGACCCCACGCAAAGCATAGCTTGCCTTTAACACCACAGATGTGTGCATGCATGGGATGGAGACATGGGAAAGAAAGGAAAAAGGGCAGCGACAAGATATCCAAGAGGAGTCCCAGTGAGGACTATTATTGATAGTGCAGCAGAAGGCAGAAGACTTAACTAGGCTAAAGATTAATTGCAAATGAACATTTTCAAGTAAAAATGTATTGACTAAAGCTTCCAGTGTTAAGTTGCTACTTCAAAGCCTCTGATGTAAGCACATGCCTACCCTTTAAAATCTCCAACCACTTAGAAGACTTTCTCTTTTCCTCTTCCTCTCTACCCTCTACTCTCTTTCTCTGCCTCCTCTTCCCCCTCCCCCACCTTAATAAACCTAATATGGCTCCCTTGGCTGCGTATTGTTGAGAGTTCTTTTCACATGAAAAATACTAATAACCAGGACTAGATATTTTTTGTCTTTTTTCTTATTTTTTATTTTTATTTTGGAGGAGAGTAGTAAGGGTAAAAGATAGATGGAAAGGAACAGGGAGAACAATGGAACTGGAAAACATGATGCTAAATCCACAAAGAATAAGTAAAGTTAATAAAAGTTTCTGTTTTTTGTTGTTGTTCTTTTTTAAGGAACTGCAAAAAATGAAAAATAAAAAATATAATTAAAAAAACTAGACAAATCTGATAGGAAAAACAACAAAGAGCCAAGCAAAAGCAAAAGCAACACATAGCAATGTAGAGAGGTACACACTGGCATCTACAGAAATCCTCTAAAAGCACAAAATCAGGAACTATAATATATAAGCCAAATACCTGTAATGTAAGAAAAAAGGGAAGAAGTTCCCAAACAAAGAATTATGAGAAAAAAAATAACATTAAGTTTGTTTTCTGCTTTCCATCTACTGCTGGGCATGGGGCCTGGCCTTAGCAGTGGTTTATGTACCCAGTGAGACACTTTTAAAGAAAACTATTTTTATTTGTGAGAATTTCATGTGTGCATACAATATGTTGGTGTGGATTTGATCATTATTTTTTAAAAGTTTATTCTCATACATTTTATCTCTACTATAGTTTCCTCCTCCCTCCATCTCTCTCAGGCCCTTCTCCCACTTCCCTCTCCCCAAGATGTGCTCTTCTTTTTTAATCTTCAAAAGCATAAGCCCTCCCAGGGATGTCACTCAAGCATGACTTAATGAGTTACAATAAGACATTAATTTTGGGCTGGAGCGATGGCTCAGAGGTTAATCACTGACTGTTGTCCAAAGGTCCTGAGTTCAATCCCCAGCAACCACATGGTGGCTCACAACCATCTATAATAAAATCTGGTATCCTCTTCTGTATACTATATATATATATAACAAATAAATATTTAAAAAACATTAGTTTTTAAGTATATGAAATATAAAGAAATATATTTCTTAATCACTGTAAGGAGAAGTGATACTGTTGGTACTCATAGATAAAGCAGTGAGAACTCAACACAGCAGACTTTCTAAGTCTATCCATTAGTATTTTTTAGGTGCTATGATAGAAGAAATGCAGAAGAGAAGATTAGCAGCTTATACTCTAGTTCTTTTATAGCTCATCATGCTCAATAATAACATATGCCAATAATTTGGATGCACAAAAGCGTCCTCTACAAAAAAAATCAAATGAAAAAATAGAGCCTTAGAAGTAAATATTTGTATAATAAATCACATTTATGGTTAGAACTAGCATGCTAGAAAATATTTTTTTCTAGTTTTATTATCCTGTTATGTGTGCAGTAATGCTTATTCTATATTATCTTTTGAACAAATTGCAATTATGTCTTAGAACCTATGCTTACTGCAAAGTAATATTATTTTTAAATAAAAAATATTATTTTTGCCAAAATAAAATAGTGAGTTTATAATTTAAGTGTAGAAACATGTATTGCAATTTTACATTTCACTTGTCAACATACCTGCTTTTATTGTCAAATAAAAGAGATAATCATTCAAATTTAAACCAAATAATATCAACTTTTGCAGCATTACCAATGAACTCCAATATACACCTGCAGCTATGCTGTAATGTCATGAAACAATAGTGCAGCTAATTGTAAAAATTCAAAACTGCTACAGAAATTGCAAGGCCACATTTCTAAAGGCTTAAGAGAACTAGAAAACCAACATAACTAAAAGAACTGCATTTTCTCAGCAGCCTTGGGGATGAACTCATGCCAGCTTGTTTCAATGTAGTTTATCAATTCTTGTTGATTTGGGTTAGATCTCCTGGGGGAGGAAAACTAGTACAGTCATTGCCAGGAAGCAATGAGGTAACAAGATCAACAACAGAGTCTAGAGACATAGAAAGCCTCCTATAAACTTTTGATGAATCCTAAGGCTAAATGGAAGGAAACTTACTGGAGGAGAAGAAAAATCTCCAAAGCCATCATGTTTCACCTTCTAACCAGAAAGCTAAGGAAGAAAGTGGGCAGGGAATCATAAACTGAAGTGCTTAAGAAATGAGTGTATTAACGTTCTAAAGAATTTATTTATAAAATGTAGTTTTTTTTTATTTTGAGATTATAATTACATCATTACTCTCTTTTCTTTCTTTCCTTCCTTCAAATTCTATCATAGATACATCCCTATTATTTTTTAAAAAAATCATTACCATTTTTATTGATGGTTTTTTAAAAATATATTACTAAATATAACCTGCTGATTTAAAAATATGTGTTAAGAGTTTACCAAACTATTTTTTAATATGTGAATAAAATGTTTATTTTCTGTGTTTCCAAAAAGCATCACATAATTATATTAATAGAAGCACTGTTTGAGAATGCACATTTCTGTAACATATTAGCTTATTCTATTTCTCCTTAAGCTTCCTCTTTCAAAGATTTACTTATTATTCCATGCCAAAATGGCTTCTTGTGTAATGATATAGAAATTTTTATTTATCTTTGAAATTATACTTCTCTATTTTATTTGTATAAATGTATTTTGTGTACGACATCTGTACACAAAGAGGTCAGGAGAAGTTCCTAGTTTTCCTGGAAGTTACAGAAGATTGGGAGCTGCCATGTGAGTGCTGGTAACTGAATTCAGGTATTCTGCAAGAACAGTGTGAGACATCATTCTAGTTACATTATTCTGAGACTTTAAAATATTTTTTGAAAATGAAATGTGGGTCGGGTTCTGGTTCTGGGACTAGGTGCTGTCTGTGGAGCATGTCCCCACACACTCCATAGCATACAGAGATAAACTTTGGCTGTCAGGGTCCCCCCCAGCTGCTGCTAAGACAAGGGAACTTGCAGGGCCACCCTGCCTCCAACTTCTCAAACAGAGAGGGAATAAGGACTCTGAAAGCCAGACTGAGACTCCACCCAAAGGTGAGGTAGGCTAAGCAGGCCCCAGCGCCTGAATCCCTGCCAGGGAAAATTGTGCTCCAGTCAGGTTCTGGTTCTGGGACCAGGTGTTATCTGTGGAACATGTCCTCATACACTCCCTAGCAGACAGATAAACTTTGGCTGTCAGGGTCCCCCCTCCAGCTGCTGCTAAGGCAAGGGAGCTTGCACAGCCACCCCAACTCCAACTGCTCAAAGAGAAGGACTAAGAACTTGAAATTCAGTCTCCTGTCCAGAGCAGAGTTAGAGATTGAGCAGACCCCTTGTTCAGAGGTGACAGGAGACAAACAAGCATGCTTGGACAACTAACCAGGAGCCACCTAATTATGAACCACTAAAGTCATGGGCAGACATCAGTACAAAAATATATATAATAATATAAAAAACAACAAGGTAACTCCAGAAGAAAGTGGCGGTCCTACAACTACAAAACCTGAACTGAGCAATGAAGAGGAAACAGAAGGAAGCAACAACAAAAATACCTTTATGATGATCATTAAAACACTCGAAGAAGATATGAAAAATTCCCTTAAAGAAATAGAAGAAAATACTAACAAAAAATTGGAAGAGATGAACAAATCCATGGAAGAAAAAAAAAAAAAAAAAAAAAAAAAAAAAAAAAAAAAAAAAAAAAAAAAAAAAAAAAAAAAAAAAAAAAAAAAAAAAAAAAAAAAAAAAAAAAAAAAAAAAAAAAAAAAAAAAAAAAAAAAAAAAAAAAAAAAAAAAAAAAAAAAAAACAGAAAAGAAAAGAAAAGAGACATGTCAGGAACTAAAAATTGAAATAGAAGCAATAAAAAAAGGCACAAATGAGGCAAAAATGGAAATAGAAAACCTGAAGAAAAAACCTGGAACCACAGATAAAAGCATAACTAAAAGAGTTCAAGAGATGAAAGATAGAATCTATGAAGTGGAAGACTCAGTAGCTCAAATAGATATATCAGTCAAAGAAAATACTAAAACCAAGAAATCCAGAACACAAAATGTTCAGGAAATCTGTGACACCAAGAAAAGACCTAACTTGAGAATAATAGAAATAGAAGAAGGAGAAGAATACCAGCTCAAAGGCACTGATAATGTTTTCAATAAAATAATAGAAGAAAACTTTCCTAACTTGAAGAAGGAAATGACTATAAAGATAGAAGAAGCTTACAGAACACAAAATAGATATGACCCCGAAAAATCATCAGCACGCCCCATAATAATTAAGCCACAAAACATACAAAACAAAGAAAAAATTTTAGGAGCTGCAAAAGAAAAGGGCCAACTTACCTATAAAGGCAGACCCATCAGAATAACAACTGACTATGCAATAGAAACAAAGAAAGCTAGAAGGGCTTGGACAGAAGTTATACAGACACTAAAAGAGCATGGCTGCCTAACTAGAATACTATACCCAGCAAAATTATCAATCACCATAGATGGAGTAAACAAGATATTTCATGACCAAGTCAGACTGAAACAATATCTATCTACCAATCCAGCGCTACAGAAAGTATTAGAGAAAAAACTCAAACCTAAGGACCTCAGAGACCTCAGATACACCCATGAAACCACAAACAATCAATAACTCCAGAGAAGAATACTCCAGAGAAAGACAATACAAAAAAGTTAGCACCAAAAATAGCAGGAAACATCAATCAGTGGTCACTAATATACCTTAATATCAATGGACTCAACTCTCCTATAAAATGACACACACTAACAAGATGAATACAACAACAGAAGCCAGCCTTCTATTGCTTACAAGAAACACACCTCAACCACAAAGACAGACACAGGCTTAGAGTAAAAGGGTTGGGAAAAGATTTTCCAGTCAAATGGCCCTGAGAAAGAAGCTGTGTTGCCATCCTAATATCTAACAAAGTAGATTTTAAACTAAAAGAAATTAAAAAGGATCAAGATGGTCATTACTTATTCATCACAGGAAAAATTGGTCAAGAGGAGATTTCAATCTGGAATGTTTATGCCCCTAATATAAGGGCATCTACCAATGTAAAAGAAACACTGCTAAAGCTCAAATCCCACATCAATTCTCACACACTAATAGTGGGAGACTTCAATATCCCACTTTCAACCCTGGATAGGTCAACCAGACAAAGACTCAACAGAGAAATAAGGAGTCTATAAGAGGTTAAATGCAAATGTATTTAATAAATATCTAAAGAAGCTTCAAAGCCAAATGCAAAGGAATATATTTATTTCTCAGCTCCTCATGGACTGTCTCCAAAATTGACCACATAATTGGTCATAAAGCAAATGTCAACAGATACAAAAAAAAATGAAAATAATTCCCTGTAACATATCGGACTACCAGGGCCAAAAGTTAGATTTCAACAACATCAAAAATCAAAGAAAGCCTACCAACTCATGGAAACTAAACATCACTCAGCTAAACCATCTCTAAGTCAAGGAAGAAATTAAGAAATAAATCAAAGCCTTCCTAGAATTTAATGAAAATGAATCCACAACATACTCAAACTTGTGGGACACAATGAAAGCAGTCTTAAGAGGAAAATTCATAGCACTAGATGCCTATATGAAAAACCTAGAGAAATCCCACACTAGATATCTAACAGCTCAGCTGAAAGCTTGGAACAGTTAGAAGCAAACTCACCTAGGAGTGGACAGCAGGAAATAATCAAACTTAGAGCTGAAATCAATAAAATTGAAACAAAAATAACAATACAAAGAATCAATAAATCTAAGAGTTGGCTCTTAGAAAAAGTCAACAAGATAGATAAGCCCTTATCCAAACTAATCAAAAATCAGAGAGAGATTGTTCAAATCAACAAAATCAGAAATGAAAAGGGGGACATAAAAACAGACCTTCAGGAAATCCAGACAATTATCAGATAAAACTTTTAAAATATGTATTCCACAAAAATGGAAAACCTAGAAGAAATGGACAGATTTTTGGACAGGTACCATCTACCAAAATTAAATGAAGATCAGATTAATTACCTAAACAGGCCTATAACCATTAAGGAAATTGAAGGTGTAATTAAAATCCTCCCCAAAAATAAAAGCCCTGGTCCAGATGGTTTCAGTTCCGAGTTCTATCAGACATTCAAAGAAGAATTACTACCATTACTCGTCACACTGTCTAACACAGTAGAAACTGAAAGAATATTGTCAAATTCCTTTTATAAGGCCACAATTAACCTAATACCCAAGCCACTCAAAGACACAACAAAGAATGAGAACTACAGACCAATCCCCCTCATGAATATTGATGATAAAATTTTCAACAAAATTTTAGCAAGTGGTTTACAATAATGTAGCAAACCACAACCACTGAACAGCTTGGGATCACAAACACCCTGGACTGACCCTTCAAACCCCAGTCCATCTATAGGAACACCTGACTCACTCTTGAGGGGGGGGGACAAATCTGGATTTGGCCAGGAA